>RXID01021561.1:156048-261912 GCA_005019695.1 Trichopus zeylanicus subsp. travancoricus
AATTTAATGCATATTTTATTATATAATTTAATATGAAATACATAATTTAATACACAATACGTAATTTAATACATAATATATTATTTAAAATATAATTTAATACATAACTTAATACATAATACATAATTTAATACAAAATACGTAATTTAATACATAATTTAATACGTACTACATATTTTTTTACATAGTTTAATGCCTAATTCATAAATTCAATACATAATTTAATCCATAAATTAATATTTTAATACATACTTTAATACAAAATACATAATTTAATAAATTATTTAATCCATATATTAACATTTTAATGCAAAATACGTAATTTAATAAATGATTTAATATGTACTATATAATTTAAATAATTTAATAATTTAATACGTAACAGCAAATCTTTAGTTATTGGTCCCGGCAAATTATTTTTCTTAACTTTGGCTCCTTAATTTTTGGTAATTGATCATATTACTGTTTCAATTTAGTATATCCATAAGACATAAACAAGTAATAATAAACAAAAAATAAATAGTTTGATTTTCCCTATTTCAATTCAATTCTCAACATACATAGTATATATGATACATCATTAGCACCAATGGAAACTGAAAATTATGATACATCAATTATCAAACTGAAAATTTCATACCTCTGCAACCGAAACAAAAAATAGATTGCCGATCCACAAAACTTTTTCACTAAGACAGCAGAACATTCAAATGAAATCGTCTACAAACATCTAGCTGTTTACACTAAGTATATATAAGCCACAAGACCCACAACCCATCCACCCGTGATTCACGGGTAAAAACAAAGTAATTAATCAATCAATCAACACTAACCGACCAACCGACTGCCATCCACCCCTGATTCCTGGAAAAAAAATAAAGCAACAGTACTAATTCACAGTGATTACATTCGTGATTAATTAAATAAAACATGATTAACTAAATAAAACGTGATTAACTAAATAAAATAAATTAGCACAGTAAACCCTAAACTGAGAGCGGAGGGAAGTGTCGGTGGCCGGCCGACCTGCGCTCGCGGGGGAGTTGCGCTCGCTGGCCGAGCTGCGCTCGCCGCGGGAGCGCACTCTCCGCCAGTTGAGCCGCAGAGATGCCGCGTGGGGATGCCGGAGATGTAGGAGATGCCGCCGGCGCCCTGAGCTCGCCGTGGGCGCACTGAGCTCGCCGTCGACGCCTTGAGCTCGCCGTGGGCACACTGAGCTCGCCGCTGGCGTGCTGCGCTCGCCCCGCGCGCGCGGAGCTCGCCGCTGGCGCCTTGAGCTCGCCCTACGCGTGCTGCGCTCACCCCGCGCACGCATAGCTCACCCCACGCACACTGCGGTCTCTCCGCGCACGCTGAGCTCGCCCCACGTGCGCTGCGAGCGCTGAGCTTGCCGCCGGAGCCCTGCGCTCGCCGCCGGCGCCCTACTCTCCCTGCGACCGCCTCGCACTCCCTGTGGCCGCCCCGAGCGCCTTGTGCCCGCCCCGCCGGCCTGAGCCCGCCGCCCTCGCCGCACGCGCCTGAGCTCGCCTGCAATCGCTTACGGGAGCCGCCACCTTTAGCATGCTACAAAAAAATCCTAAACCGAAACGATATATATAGTTTTGTTTCGGTTCCAATCGAAACAACTCGGTTTCGACTGAAACGTCATACCATGCTTAAAACCTTGGCAAGAGGTGCCTCTATTTTTCTTTTTAGAAAAATTACCTCAAATTAAATATTTTTAGCCATTCACAGAAAGGAAAAAATTATTAGAGGGGTCTGTTTGCAAAACTATAAGCTTTGGAATACTAGGGGCATAAATGCAAAAACGAAATTTCGGTGAAACTGCGGAGTCACGTGCACGAACGCGGTCTGAAAGCATGTGCTAGATCACCATTTTTCTTCGCAGAATTGAAGCAGAGCCGCTCCAATCCTAAAGGTCAAGTCTTGGGTGGAGCTCATTCGGGTTCCCCTTCTTCCTCTCCATTTGGTCGCGGGAGACTACTCGTAACCCTAGACCTTTTTGTTTTCGGAGGTCTTTCTTCGTCTCTACCTCGATCTCCACTTTCCCTTCCTTAGGATTCGGATTGGGGGTGCGGTGCTGGTCTCCCGTCCTCTGGTTTGACTTCTGGTAATATATCTGGTTCTGATTCTCCAAAACCAGTGAGCTTTTTAGAGCTTCTGAATTGTGCCTCCGTGTGTCTGTTTTGTGCAATTTTGCTTTTTTCTGTCAGTTCTACTCTTGAATTGGCTTTCGTTCTGGTGCGCGGTGCCATTTTGAGGTTTTTTCTTGGCTTTTTTTGATTTTGAAGTCAATTTCTGTGCTGGACTTGGTTATTGAACACCGGATGTTGGATAAAGTTGGATTTTTGAGGTTCTGTTACTACTTTTTCTGGGGTTTCAGTTAATTTTTGTTCATTTCTTGGGTAATTTTAGCTGTTAGGTCTGTTCGTGGACTTTGAGAGACTTTATTTTGGATTGCTGAACTAGAAGTCTCTTTTTTGAATGCTTCTTGTGTTTATAATAAGAATTCACGAGGTAAAAATTTAGGATTTCTTCCGCTGGGTCGAGCAACTGTGAATTGATTTTAAGATCTGACGAGGAAATTGGAATTGTAGCTAATTACTTCGACAATATGAGTTATGCTCCCAAAATTCAGGATAAAATTAGGAATTTGGAGATTTTTCATTGGATTAATTGCTTGATCTTGTTTGAAGCTTGCTTATGCTAGTTGTTTTGTTTATTTTCCCTGCTTAATGAGTGATTACAGTTTGGAACCTGAAGTGTGAAAATCCTTTGCGTCTCAATACGCGACAACTTGGCAATAGAGAAGACTGTTGCAGATGGGCACCTCTTCAGGCACAAACCTCCAACAGAATCCCTCTTCAAAAATGCTGCCCCCACGGCAGCACCCCAGGACATCTCTATCCCTTGCATCATCAGATGCTGGAGGATCACCTGAGGCACAAGAACATGCTTCAAATTCTGATGATAACCATGACTCTCCTTCTGAAAGTGCCAGCTCTCGGGAGACCTGGCCTATGGAGCATAATGTTTCTGCTGCTGTTGTTGCCAAGAATGTTGAGAAAGAAAAGGAAGGGGATAATGGATTTCCTGAACCTCAGGTGATTCGCAGGCTTTCTAGTGCTGATAAGTTATCACTCCGTGAGGTAGCTCGAGAGAGAATTGATATAGTCCATGATAGAATGATGGCTTTGCCAGATGAGCTTCTTGAAGACCTCAAAACCGAGCTTAGGGTCATCCTCGAAGGAACTGGAGGATCTCAGCATCGGGAGGAGTTCTTGCATTTGCAGAAGCTTGTGCAAGGGAGAGTTGACTTAACAGCTAAATCCCTTGTCAGGGCACATCGAGTGCAGTTGGAAATTCTTGTTGCAATAAACACTGGCATTCAAGCTTTTCTACACCCAAATATCAGCCTCCCTCAAAGTAGGCTGATCGAGGTTTTCTTGTATAAGAGATGTAGAAACATAGCTTGTCAAAGTGCCATTCCTGCTGATGAGTGCAGTTGTGAGATTTGTACCAATCGGAATGGCTTCTGCAATCTGTGTATGTGTGTAATCTGCAATAAGTTTGATTTTGAAGTCAATACTTGCCGCTGGATTGGTTGTGATCTGTGTTCCCATTGGACTCATACAGACTGTGCCATTCGGGTTGGCCAAATTGGAATGGGATCCTCTTCTAAAAGTGTGGCCAGCTCTTCTGAGATGCTTTTCAGATGCCAAGCTTGTAACAGGACATCCGAGTTATTGGGCTGGGTTAAGGATGTGTTTCAGCACTGTGCTCCTGGATGGGACCGAGAGGCCTTGATGAGGGAACTTGATTTTGTTAGTAGGATCTTTCGTGGAAGTGAGGATGCTAGAGGAGGGAAGCTGTATAGGAAGTGTGGGGAACTTATAGAAAAGATGAAAGGTGGAGTTAATGATTCTACAGCCTGCAGGATGTTGTTGCTATTTTTGCAAGGTAAGGTCATTATGAATGGTGTAAGGACAATGAATATGGCCTTATTACCTCCTGGTGCCTCAGAATAAACTGCATACCATATCATTGAGTTGTCTGATATTATAAGCAGATATTTATTTTTATGTTGGTACTGTTTTATCCTCACGCTTATCTACAATGTTTTGTTTTGCATCTTCATTCACATTCCTATTACTGACCTTTGAGATTATGTTTGTTGATGCATTATAGGTGTTATAATTCATTCAAAGTCTGCAGTTATGCGCGAGCACGTGTGCCTTTTTGTTTAAGTTTATCTGTTCATTGGTTCGAGTTTGAAAAGGAGTTAAACCTTTTTACTGGATAGTACCATTTGTGTCAATGCATATACATCTCCACAGTTGTCCCCATTTTTATCTTGATTCCACAAGCTTTCAATTCCAATTCTTCTATCTTGACTGTGTGAGTTCTATTGTCACATATTGGGGAGCATGCCCATGTTTGGATAAAATTTTTCTATATTTGCCTACATTTTTGATGGCTAGTATATTTTCTTGTCAATAGAAAATGGTCTTCTTTTTTTATTTTGGGGGAAACATTTGCAAGTTCCTGACCATTTTCTAGGTTTTGAGTATGTTGCTAGTGTATCGTTATTGTAGTTTCTGTGCTAATTTGCTTCTGCTTTCTGTGTATATGGTCCGCACGGAATCTGAAAGAGCAACCACCGATTTGTTACTTCATAAAAAATGGTCTTTATTGAACTGCCAGATCTTGCTGAAGGCGCATCTTCTGCTTCACCATTATTAGGATCTTTGTTTGTTTAAATCATTATTTGATGTTTCATGTGGGTATCGGATATATGATTTCTCATTTCTCATCGTTGTCATCAGTATCATCATTATCATCATTATCAACATCATCACCATAAATAAGCATGTACATATGGAGTTATGAAGTTATTGATTTGCCTTTTTTACTTGGTTTCACTCCGTGCCATTACTTTTTGTTCAGAGCTTGAAATAGACCCAACAAAGAGTTCAGAAGGTGAAGAAGCAGGACGACTGATAGCTCCACAGGAGGCCTGCAACAAAATTGCAGAAGTAGTCCAAGAAGCCGTGAGAAAGATGGAGATGGTTGCTGAAGAGAAGATGCGCATGCTTAAAAGAGCTCGTCTAGCACTAGAAGCTTGTGACCGTGAGCTGGAGGACAAGGCCAGAGAAGTTGCAGATGTCAAAATGGAGAGGCAAAAGAAGAAACTACAGGTGGAGGAGCTAGAGAGCATTGTGAGGCTTAAGCAAGCTGAAGCCGAGATGTTCCAGCTCAAAGCAAATGATGCTAAGCTGGAGGCAGAGAGGCTGCAGAGCATTGCCTTTGCTAAACTGGAGAAGGCTGAGCAGGACTATGCTAACAGATATTTGAAGCGCCGGTTAGATGAAGCTGAAGCAGAGAAGCAGTACTTGTTTGAGAAGATTAAGCTTCAGGAGAGCCAACGTGCACCACAAGGAGGCAGTAGTGCTGGTGGTGGCAGCAACTCTTCGCCAATGTTCATGCTGAGCAAGATCCAGGACTTGCTGAAGAATGTGTATAGTGTTCCTTCAAAGTCTGAAGGCCAACAGTCAACTGACCATCTTCATCATAGCCAAGCCCCTTGATAAAATTAATGGGATTGGGTGTTTTATATTATGCATGTTTATGACTCCACTATAATCATGATGACTATGTTGGCTCTCATGGTGTCTTTGAACCATTGTGTTTCCTTTAATAGATTGACATAAATGCTTCAGGATTTCCTGCATCTCATTTGGATCATTCGGTGCAAAGCTTGGTGAATTGAAGATTTTTGTCTTCTCCAGATTAAGTATCAAGTTTGTGTATATGAAACTGACAACAATGCTAGTTTTTGTGTCTGCAATATCAATGTTGCACTGCTCCATCTGTAGTGGATGTTGTTTAACAATATAGATGGTCATCTGGGGCTTGAATTCTTATACTTAAACAAGTAAATCTCTTATAATTGGTTCTATTTGTCAAGATATATTTGTTTGTAAGCTTACTTGGCAGATTATTTGATCATAAACAGTTTCTGTTCTGCTGAATATTTCCTCAGCGATTTTCTTGTCTTCTTCTTGTTGGGTACACTTATCTGGTTGCATGGAGTGATGCAGTAAAATATTCGTGCTCTACATTTAGTATTTGGCTATATTTTTTTTCGGGTTTGACTTTGTTTTTTTCAAATTTATTCTCATATTTTACTTCTTTTTACTTTCTTTCTAATAATTATACATATTTAATGATTATTATATTTTATCTATGTATGACAAATTTGATTGAATATTATGCAATTAAATCAGTGCCAAAAAAGAGAGAGAATAAAAATGTGAGTGAACTTTTCAATCCAACCTCACAGGCCACAGCCAGTTTAAAGTAAAGCAGAACAAGCCACTTAAGTCCGTACAAACCATTGCCGGACTATGGTGATCTGGTGCGGTGTTCCAACAGTCTAGGTAGCCACATGCAGGCTTCGGAGACCGCGTGCGACAATCCAACATTCCATATGACCATGGATACGCCATGACGGCTTGTCCGATGCGCTGTGGCGACCGTTGCCTTGGGATCCAGTTATAATCAAATGAGGCAGATTGAGTTCAGTCGAGCCCAGATTATTTCCTCGGCACTCCCAAAACTCTCCTCCCAACATTCTCCCTCGCGGGCAAAACCACGGGGTACCATCACTTCCAGCGCCCCCTCGCCGCCGCCGGCTGCTCACACCGGCTCACGCCTCTCCGGCGACTGGCCACGAGCTACAGTGGCCTCATCGTGCGAGAGGACCCCGCGGCATCTCCCTCGCAGTCGAGGTCGACCCGCCGGACCTTGTCACCGACACCCGTGGTTACGCTCTTCCCCGCCATGACATCATCTGCCGTGTCTCCAGGATCCTCCTCTCCACCTCCCCGTCTTCCGACCCCCTCCTCGACCTCTCCGACTACCTCCAAACGCTAAACTTGACCCTCACTCCTTCCGAGGTCTCGGAGATCCTCAAATCCAATTCGCTCCCCCTCCAAGGCCCTAGATTTCTTTCATTTTGCTGCTTCACTTCCTGGTACCGCCGCGACTGCTTCACCTACAACCGGATTCTCTCCATCCTCTCCCAGTCCGCGGCGGAGGCGAATCAGGATGTCGTCAGGAGGATCATTAACGAGATGGAGCGAGACGGGGTCTTGGGGAGCATCTCGACCGTGAATATTTTGATCGGGATGGTCGGGGCGCCGGAGATTGGAAGGTGCTTGGAACTCGCGAAGCGATGGGGGTTGAGGTTCAATGGGTAGACCTACAAGTGCTTGTTGCAGGCTTATTTGAGGTATCGAGATGTTAAGGAAGCGGCTAAAGTTTATGAGGAAATGAGGAGGAAGGGCTATAAATTGGGTATCTTTGCTTACAATATGCTTCTCAATGCATTGGCAAAGTCCAATAAGGTATCCCTATTTTTGAGTCTAGCTTCACGGATTCTTATCGTTTTTTAGGAAAATATTTTGTGTTTTCTGGACATGTTTTTGTCTGCTGACCTCTGACATGTCCTAAATGTTATTTTTTTTTATACACTTTTAGTGCACTTTAACCATTAAAATGCTGTTCAGAATTAGAATTTTGAGGGCATTACCCACCTAGCATAACGACCTCAGGAGTAAGACTTAAGGTTGGACAACTTGTCTAGACTTGGGAGGTTTAGCATTCTTGTGTTGCATAGCATGCTAGTTCCTGGTCTGTTGTATTACAACCTGTATATCTTTCTGTTTTTTTCTGGAACTGTAATTTGATAAAATAACCTGCCTGGAATAGGTAATATACTATATTTTCAGCCTAATTGGCATTGTGTATTGGTTGTTGAGTTGAATACTACTCAATGGTAAAAAATAGTCACAGTTCTGAACAATCTTCATGGTGTATTTTTGGGATTGCTATCGCTAGCGTTGTTTGGTTTCTGAAATGAATGCTATGTCTATCGCTTTTTATCTCCGATGTATGTTATGTCTATCACTTTTTTACTTATGTTTTGCTTTTGACAAAGTTGTTGTCTTTCATCAATTTATAATCTAACTGATAGTTGTTTTTAGTATTATTTCTTGTTTCGCACATGGGGTGACAAGTCTAATACCATAACGTATTTCATTTCCCATGTACATTGTTCAACTTTTACAATTTATAGTCCACATACTTGAATATTCAAAGGTGTTGTCATTCCGAGAGCTGCTCGTGCCATCTCAGTCATACATTCTTCTTGCGATCTTCCATATGGAAATCGTTATACATGGTTGTGATGGTGCCACACTGCCACAAATTAGACAGCTCTTTTCTTTATATAAGCAAAACTAGCTGTGCTATCTTGTGGTAAATTTATTCAAGTTTTTCTATCTTTTCCACTGTCTTCAGTTTTTGTTGCATTTTAATTTGTACCATTGTAACAGGTCAACCAGGTGTTCAAAGTTTTTGCAGATATGAAGCGTAAGCATTGTGAGCCAGATGTATATACATATACAACTCTTATCAGGATGTCAGGAAAAGCTGGGAAAACAGATGAGTTCCTATCATTCTTTGATGAAATGCTAAAAAAGGGTTGTTGTCTAATTTAATGCTCACAATACAATGATCCAGGCACTTGCAAAAAACAGGATGGTGAATAAAGCAATATTTGTTTTTTCTAAGATGATCGATAATGATTGCCATCCAAATGAGTTCACATACAGTGTCATTTTAGAAGCTTTAGCTGCAGAGGGACACCTGAATAGACTAAATGAGGTTGTGGAGATATCTATAAGTACATGAATTTATCAATCTATGCATATCTAGTAAAGGCATTGAATAAATTAGGCCATGCTAGCAAGGCCTATAGCTTTTTTTGTGATATGTGGAACTCTTATGAGATAGGAGATAGAGATGCATGCATATCTATGCTAGAGGTTCTGTATAATGCTGGTAAGACATTGGAGGCTATGGATTTTCTGTATAAAATTCATGAGAAAGGGATTGTTACAGATACTGTCATGTATAATATGGTATTTACTGCTTTTGCTAAATTAAAACAAATATCATACTCTTTATGAACAAATGAAGCATGATGGCCCATCAGCTGACATATTTACCTATAACATTGTCATTTCAAGTTTTGGTAGATCTGGTCTGGTTGGTAAAGCACTTGAACTCCTTGAAGAAATGGAGGGTAGTGAATGTAAACCTGGCGTAGTTACATACAACTCTGTGATTAATTGTCTTGGAAAGAATGGTGATCTTGATGAAGCTCACATTTGGTTCAAGGAGATGCAAGCAAAGGGGTTAAATCCAGATGACATCACATACAGCACTCTCATTGAACGCTTTGGCAAAAAGGATAAATTAGACATGGCTTGCAGATTGTTTCATGATATGCTTGCTGCTGGATGCCATCCTAACATTGTGACATATGACATCTTGCTTGATTGCCTCGAGAAGTCTGGCAGAACGACAGAGGCATTTGAGCTGTATGAAACTCTGAAACAACAAGGTCTGATTCCAGATTTAATCACATATGCTATACCAGAACAACTAGAAAATGGGTTTCATAGAACAGTAAGAGTCAGCAAGCAGAGTCACATCACTGGTTGGGTTGTAAGCCCCTTAAGATGATGACAGGTTATGAATTTGAGGAGTTTAAGCTTGTTAACTGCTGAAGTAGGATGAAGCATATTCAGGTCTTTACCACGGTTATTGGCTTCCAGAGACTGAATATGTATGATTTCTTTGCGACGGTTAACCGCTGAAGTAATGACAAAGACTCACCAGTTCTGAAGGATTTTTTCAATATGAAGAACTGCTAGTGGAATTTTAGTCCTAAACAATAAAGAAAGCATATGAATTTTGCTGCTTTCGATTTATTTGGTACTTTTAGTGTTTCTGCTGAGTCTGGAGTTCATACTGCTTATTGGTTCACCTGTCAGATGAGCTTTGTAGTGGGGATCCATTTTTCTGTGTACCAAAGAAATGAAACTATTGGCCTTAGACTGAAGGTAACTTCTATGTACATTGTTTAACCACGACCAAATCGCCAACCTTCCCACACACCCAACCATCACCAAGAAATAGTCCACTTCTATGTTTGTGGATCATATAATTCTTGAAGTAAAAAACATAATGTCCTTGACTGATATATATCTTACATCAAGGTTAACAACAAGAATTTTTTTGTTTTTTGGGATTTTTGGTATCGATTGCTCCATTTTTTACATATAGATCATGATTGTTCTGCTGCGACACACCAACTCGACGTTGACACCTTCTATTGGATAGTGTACTTATGCAATGTTTTCATAGTAACTTATTCTACTTATAGACTATGATTGTTCTGCTGCAGCACACCAACTCGACTTTGATGACTTCTACTTGATGGTGTACTTATGCTTCATTTTCATAGTAACTTATTTCACCAATAGATCATGATAGTTTTGCAGCAACACACCTAGTCGGCTTTGACGACTTCTACTGGATAGTGTAGTTATGCACTGTTTTCATAATAACTTTCTGTGCTTTTCCATCTGATACTTGTGGCAGTTCCTGTGCCACTTATTGCCAATTGATTGCATTTTTGAAGCTTCTTGCCTCAATTACTTTTTATGAATTTGCTGATAGATTCTTAGAGAATTCTTTTTCATTCACAGTTGGGAATAATGTAGGTATGAAACTAGGAACTGTGTTCTGCTGAATACTAGGTTTATCTCTGCTTCTATGGTTTTAGTTATGTTTATTGTTTGTTGGGAAACTGTCTTTCCTTTTTTTTATGCTGAAATGATGTTCACAACAGGGTAATAGCATCCATTTCCCATCAAAATGAGGACAGGGAGCAACCCCACGCGCGGAAGTGGACCATGCACAGAGCTGTCTCATGTATTAGTCTCTTTATCCTTTGTACCATGTGTTCAAAGTTCAGAACCAGTGAAGTGTATGGTACCAGAATTGAAGGGCTTTGGATGTATGAAGGCTTCGTCAATGATTTGTGCTATAAGATGAGTACATTGGCATTGTGAGATATGGCTGTCTTTGCATCTGCTAACCACCTGAGGATCCATACTGGCTGATCGTTGTTAGACACATTGTTGATGTAGGTTTCTGAGGACTCAGCATAAAGTTCAGAGTATAAGCTGTTTGGGATTTCTAATGTCTTTTGCCTACATGTCACCTTTATGTATTTTTCTTGAATGCATAGTTGTATAGAGTGGTGTGGTTCAACTATTGACAATAACAGCCAAGTACATTCTGTATATGTTATTATGATTGGCAAGAACTCCCTGTAGTTGTAAGATGTTAAGTTCCATGGACAACAAAATGCCTTATTTTTGGAAAATGAAAGAAAAGAAAGACAAGTTAAATGTGTGGCATAGGAGATGATATATGATTCTCTGAAGAATATTCTCAATTGCTTTTGATTCTGTTTTTTATGGTTTCAGAATTAAACTGTTATCTCTTGAGAATATCTGCCTCCTTGACTGTTGACATGTACCATGCATGTGATGGGCAAGCCATAGTACTGTCAAAACTACCTGAATTGCTCATTTTAATCCTACTTGTTGCTTGCTCTAGAGTATGCTTTCAGGTTTTTTGTTGCTTTATAACTGTAGAAGCCAAAAACCCATGATAGTATGGTTTGTAGATTCCTACATTCTGAACTTTTATTTTTAAAAATGGTGAATAAAGGAGGCATTTGGCTTAGTAATAGGGATTGACATGTGTTGATCTTCTTGCAAGTAGCATCAGAATAGACACTACGTAAACCACAGATGCTATTCTTAATATACGATAAGCCAACTAGATGCTTATCCATCCTTTTTCAGGCTAGAATTGGAATTGGATGCTTGTAACTGGATGATGCTGTGTTCAAGGCTGATAGGAATTCCTCCTACCTAATTTGCATCAAACATCACTGTTGCTACCTTCAGATGATCCGGTATGTGCTGGGTTTTTGCATATATACTAATACAAAGTTGATAATTGTATAGATACCCTATGAAAGTTTTGTTTGCATATGCCCTTTAGGAACCCAGATTTGTGCACATATTCCCCTAGAGAGGTTGATAATTGTATATACACTGCAACTCTGGCCGATGGCATGATCCAGGTTCTCTCTTTTATATTCCATCAAAATAGATTGAGGAATAATAGAAAGATCCACATGTTCTGTTAGAAAAAGATATAGGTGGTGCTGATGTGCAACATATAGTTGGATAAGGTGAAAGGCATACAACTAGATGAAGGACATGAAATTTCAGATTGAGAATCCAGGGACAGTGAGTTGCTAAGATACCAGCATTGGTAACCTCTCTAAAGAAGATAGCATTTCCAATAGTTGGAAAATGGTGTGGGATAGACAAGGCCTCAGAGATTCTCTCCTTTGTCGTATGCTAGTCGAATATGGCAACCAACAAAAATGTCGAAACATTGTCCACAAAATCAGGTTCAATTTGTAATCAGTATCATGTTTGGAGTCGAGCTTACTTGATCAGAGTGAGTTCAGTTTTCCATTATAAGCTTCCAACTGTGTTAGGGAGGTGGCATATGCTAGCTTTATCCATTTTCAAAACCAGATGCATCTTTTGGGTTGCTATGTATATCTGCAACATGAATTCACCTCAGCATTCACTATTCATCAGGTTCTTTGTAAGTTCAGACACAAAGTTAATGGCACTGGTTAAATCAGTCTGACTTGCTATTGCTCATCTACAGAATGAAGAATCCCATTGATGACCCCACACCTCAGTTTCAGCAGGAAGTCAGGTTTGTAAACAACTGTGTTCTCTTTAGTCTGATTTGCTAGTTACACTTTTTATTCTTGAGTTGGCCTACTGCATATTAACTTTTTGAGTTCAACCCAAATTTGTTTCAAAAATTTTGTTTCTCGTTCAATAAAACTAAGTTTCCCAAATTCTGAAACAAATTACAGGTTTCACTTTCAAGTCACTATGCTTTGGAATTTTGAATGATGGATCAAACTCTTTGCCTCGAGGGTCATATCTGGCTCTGGAAACAATATGATGGGGGTCAATGTTGCCAAGCCAAATACCTCAATAACTAGAGACTCTGAATTGCTTGATGCCTATGAAGATGAATATGATGATGCTATCGTTGATCCAGAATGCTTGCCTTCCAGTGCAAAGGCATTTGCCGCTGTTCTTCAAACTTCACTTTCCTATTGGAAGGTAAAGGTTTTCTACATTTGTGTTCTTGTAATAGCATTGATGATCGAAGTACTGAAGTACATGCAATATTGAAAGCTGAAACAATTTGTTATGTGTACATTGCAAGGGAAAGATGGTGATTTGGCTAGAGATGAGGGAAGAGCAAGCTGATCTCATTCCCATGGCAATAAAAGTTGTCTTCTGTTCTTTGTATTCCATGTAGCTTCACATTTTTTACTGTGCTTCACTGTGTAAGAATCACGGTATTAAGTTTCGGTTTTGGGATTGATTCCGGCACCCATCAAAACCGATATGTTTTTGTTTCATCCAAAACTAGTTTGGCCCAATTATTTTTTAATTTTCTTTGACTATACTTTGACTTTAAATTTAAAAGATCATAAAAATTTATAAAAAATGGGAAAAAATTACTATGCATATTATTTAAAATTATTAAATCCACAATTTTTTTGGGCAAAAAACTGCCTAAGATACATATTTGTGATATAAACATTAAATCAAGCAGAAGAAAGTGTGAATTTATGATATTAAACTGACTTTTTGATGTTTTGTTTCAATAACAGGTGCTTCTTGTTAAAGAAAAGAAATGTCCTTTGACATGCTCAGGTGTATGGAAACTGCCCACAGGTCTCATCAATAAGCTCAGTATCATTGCATTTAGAAAATATAAGAAAAAAACCTCACGAGTTGCACGCAACCGTAAGTGTAGTCCATTTTCATCTTTTTCAAAAGTGAGATTTTTTTTTTTCTCTCTCTTTCTTTAGGCTTTTAAGAACCCTAGTCTAATCATATGGTTTTATGATTATAGTTTTCTTAGAGCTTTCAGCATACTAGTTCCTTGTTATGATTTTCTCATGAAACATATCATTTGAGTTTTGACAACTGGAATTACTGTTGGCAAGAGGTGAAGCCCTTACCATTGTTGTCACTTGAAGCAACTTCGATTAAGGATTTCTTTGCAACATCTATTTTTTCTTGCATTATTTTTTGTATTGTTGTTGCTGTTACTGTTGCTTTTTTATTAGTGTGGGATGAGAGTTGAAACAAAAATGTCCATGACTGTGGATTTTCTTTTTCCTACTTTGGTATTTGGAAGTCATTAGACTGGTAGATAGACTGAGCATTTGTTAATGATTCTCCTCAGTGTGAAGAAATATTCTCCGGAGCCAGCAGAGAAGTGAAAGAAGAAACAGGGGTAACAAGCAATAGTCTGTTATTCCTTTTAACATATTCTAATTGTAATTTTTTGTTTTCAATGTTTAAGATGTGCTAATCATTTTTTTGTTTCGTTTTTGATCTATTCTTTCAGATTGATGCAGAATTCCTGGAAAGGGTTGCTTTCAGGTAAATCATATACAAAATGTAGTTAACATATTCGTAGAAACTCATGACATATACTATAAAAGTAAGTGTAATTTCAGATATAGGTTGTTTTAACTTGTAGAAACATGTAATTTGCTGCATTAAGTTTATGGCAACCGTGGATATATTAGAAAACCTTAAACTAACCAACAATACTGAATTAAGGGCTACAACTTACTGAGACTTGTGATGTATACTTTATACTTTTGCAGCATAAACCATCAGAGAAAGATTGGAATTTATCCGGTGTAATTCTTTGGCATAACTCCTTGCCTGCGGACATGCCCATAATGTTATTTTCGAGAAATCAGACTTGTTCTTCATATGCATGCTAAAGCCTTTGTCATTTGACATCACCATTGTTGAGTCTGAGATTGCAGCTTTCAAGCTAATGAATGAAGCTTTATCCTGAGTATCACACAACCAATGCAGCATGAAACTGCCACAAAATTCTTATTAGTTTTTGTTGTTTTCAAGTGTATGCCTCTCAGCAAACTCTTAGATCAACCATTTCACACCAGGACAGCTTGACAAAGAACATGCTTGATACATGCAAAACAAGATATGAAAACTGGTACCATGGATTTATTGCTCACCAAATCATGTCGAGATTTGATGATAGGTTGGCATATCTCCACTATGGCAATTTGGAGGTAGCAACTGACAATATTGTTCTCATGAATGAACAAAATGACTTGCCAAAATTTATCCAAAGCACTGATATATGAGTAGCTATTTTATGCAAACTAAATCGATCACAGCTTAGAAAAACTGAAAAATGTGATCATAAAAAAGAAACCTATGTTGTATGTGATATATTTAATGTGATATCAATAATCATCAATAGATATGAAATGGCACATGATATTCAGTATCTCAGATATTGATTGCATGACAAGGCTCATAGATTTCTTTGTTGCCTCTGGATCAGTTAATCTGGTGTATTAATCATGCAAATTGTATTTTAGATTTGCTAATAAGAAATGCATTGAGGACTAACAATCTGCTTCTTGTTTCTTGAAAACAATGCTCAAGTTGATAAAAATAGGTTTCATAATAAACCTTGACCAGTATATTACATTGTAGTTGACCCTGGTGTTAAACTATTTCATTATTAAGATAGTTATAAGCACGGGACGGCAATAAGCTACTGTCACCTGTATTATAAGCCGTTGATGCCAATTGCAGTTGACAACTTTGCATTTATGACTCAGATTAAACTTTAAAAAGAGAAAAAAAAAAGCATAGATAATGGTTTCCAAGGCATAATGCTCATGGTTACTAATGAAATAGATGACAGATGAATACCATTAGCTTATTAGCTACGATTGTGTGCCAGTTCATTTTTGAATTTTCAAAATCTAGAAACGGGAGGTTCTCTGCAATAATAAAAATCTCAAGTGTTCTGACTGAATAATTAAGTAGATTATAAACATTAGATTAGCTTTCGTATTTTGTTTGTTGTGTACTGCTTTGTTTTTCATTTTTTTATTAAATGTGTGATGGATTTTCTTCCTTGTCAAAGCAAAATGGAAGTTGATTACTGTATCGAAAAGAAAATCGATTAGAGATAAATGCTTAGAGTTGAAATTTTTTGGCTCCGACGAGCTTGGATTGAAGGAAAAAAGGCATCGAACGGAACTCATACTTTATGGGTAAGACTTGCGTATCATTTATACACCCTTGCTTTGCATGGATTCAAATTCAATTCCCTCTTCACGGTACTCGAATCTTTGATACGTTTTGCAGGTGTTCTTTGTAGAGTATTTCATCAAGAGAAGTTATTTGGTCCATCTGCTGCATGATAACATGCTGTTCTCAGCCAATTATTACCTTATCTATAAATCTACATGATTTGGTAAAATCATAATAGCTGAGATACTCGGAACATATGCAAGAATTTGCCTACTGTCAGTCGAATACGAACACACGTCAACCGTCCAGCTGACGAAAAGCACACGGGGACCGCAACATTTGACCGGTTGCCTTACGTTCTTCTTCTCTGCTTCCAGAGAAAGAAGGGAAGAAAGAAAGAATGCACAGAGAACGAAAGGGCCCGGGTATGGTCCGCCTTGAAAGAGGGATTTCGAAGCTGACGTTCAGGAGGGGCTTTTTTGTTTATATGCCCATCGACAAGTTGAAAATTAGGTGGCCTGCTATTGCAAAAGCTGACATTGCCAAATTTCAGGTCAGCAGTGGTCGCGCGCTGGCCTTGGCCTTGGCCGCCCGCGTGCCGGCGCGCCGGCCTCGGCCTCCGCTTTCGCCGCCGACCTCCGCTTTCGCCGCCAGCACGCTCCATTCTCGTCGCCGTCGTAATAATTTTGGGGACTTTTCTGTAAATCGAAATAATTTCGGGGTGGTATTACAAAAATCAGAATTTTCGGGATTTTTCTGTAAATCGGAATAATTTCGGAGTGTTATTTGCAAAAAAGGAAATTTTGGAGTGTTAAATAATAAAAAAATAAGTTTTTAGGGATTTAATTGTAAAATCCGAAGGTAAAATCGGAATTTTTTGGAAAAAATTTAATTAAATAACAATCAGCGGATGTAGGTAAATATTTTGAGAAAAGAGGAGCGTGGGTAATTTCGAAAGTTATAGGTAATTAAGACTAATTATATTTTTTTTATATTATGGATGAATTCTAGTCTCTTGAACATTTACAAATCTGGCCCTTTACATATGTCAAAATTGAATGCATGTCCTCTGCCTTGGCTAAATCTACAGGGGTATATGTATTTTCCTCTAGAATAATAAATTACTTTTCCAAGGCTAGTGCATAATTAGCAACATTTTAGGGGGAAAGATGCAAAAAGAATACCTTCCAGAAGCGGAGGAACTGCCCGCATTGGTCGTCGGGAGGAATGGAAAGTCTTCCATTTTCTCCGTTTTATTCAAACTTTTTTTATTATTTTTCTTCGGACGCATGTTAACGGGAATCCCAGTTCCCGTCCATTCATGGGAAACTAGTAAAATAAAATGCCGGAAGTGCCCTCGGAGAGTTTGCGAAACTACGGGAGAACCATAATTTGAGTCCGATTATGACTCTTCTAATTTGATGGCTGCAAATCGTTATTTATTTAATTAATTCGTAATAATTAAAAGGCTCAAAGTCCGGGGGTTCTATTGCACGGAGAATGTCTGCGGCCGCGTGGAAAATGCGCGCGCTCGTTGGTTTGGTTGTACGTTTGTGCTGCGGTTCACGTGGCGCTCGGCTCAAACAAAGCCATCTGCGAATTGTAAATCTAAATATTTACAATTTAAACCAGCATTAGGCTATTTTTTTATTTTTCATGTTGCCAAGTTATTATATTGATTTTGAAATTAAAATCTCCTCTACAAATCCTTCTCCTAACCCTCAAGAAAATAAATTTCATTTTTTCTTATAATAATTTTGTGTTCTAAATTCTGATTTCTTTTTTAAATTATGCTTACGTATAAAATAATGCAGGCAGATTCCGGAATCTTTCCCGGAATCCTGATTCGTTCCAACAAGATCCAATCAAAAACCAGATGGCATTCCCGCAAATAACTTGAAATCCAGGCCCATTTCTTCAACCTCCCGGTTCAGACCGCGAATCAAACCCCACGCTTCTTGCTCTCCTTCCGTCTGCGCCTTCCGCCCGGCCATCGTTTTCACCAATCCGTCAAATACCGAAGCAGCGGCAGCAGCAGCAGCAATACCTCCATTCCCCCCCCCCCCATCGCCCTCTTCTCCCAGCCAATCTCTATAAGTAATGGCTCCTTCCTCTTCCTCTCCCCCAGAACCCTGCTCTTCTTCTTGTTGTTGTTTTTGTCTTCTCTGTGATGGGATCCATTTCTGATCTCTCGACCTCCAGCCAGACGCCGGAGCCGTCAGCAAGTCGTCTCTTCAATTTGCGGAGCTCGCTGTCGTCTGCGAACCTCGCCGCGAAGACTACAAAATCTGGAAGGCCCATGGCGCTCGACGTGAAGCGGAACCCCAAGATCATCCGCGGCGAGGCTGGCTATGTGCTCGAGGACGTGCCGCACTTGACTGATTACATGCCCGATCTTCCCGTGAGTTTGGCCTTTTCTTTGCTGGGATTTTGGCTTGGTGATCGAATCATTAGTGAATTTTTTTAATGGTTTTTAGGGGTTTGTTTGTTTACGGATTAGTGATTTATGGATCCTTTTTTGTTGGCAGAATTATGCAAACCCGTTGCAAGATAATCCAGCATATTCTGTGGTGAAGTGAGTCTAAAGGTTAGCTTGCTGTTAATTTAACGCTGGAATTAATGGTAACTTTGTTCATTAATTGAAATTACAGGCAATATTTCGTTAATACTGATGATACGGTTGCTCAAAAGGTGAGATTTTGATGCTTTTTCATGGCGGAAGTCATTGATCAGGCTTTCGTAGCTTCATTACGGGAAATGATTGTTAGTTTAGATAATTGTGATGTGCTGTTCTCCAGATTGTGGTTCACAAGAGCAGCCCAAGAGGGACGCACTTCAGGCGAGCAGGACCTCGCCAAAAGGTCGGCTGATGCAGGGAATTTGCTAGAATTGGCAAGGACTATTAATGGAAGGTTATACTTATTGTTTTCTTTTATCTTTTCTTGGTTGAATTTGGGGCAGGTGTGCTTTGAGTCGGACGATGTGCGTGCGTGCATTGTGACGTGTGGAGGTCTGTGCCCTGGGCTTAACACGGTGATCAGGGAAATTGTTTGTGGCTTATCTCATATGTATGGTGTCACAAGAATTCTTGGGATAGAGGTGGGTGGTTGGCTTTGTTGGCCTTTGAGGTTTGCAATGTTCTAGTCTTGTTAAAGGGATGACCTTTTTTTGAGTTTTGACTAGCTCTAGTTTCCATTACCAGCACTCTTTCTTTTTCTGTTACTCACAATTTCTTTTCTCTAATGTTTCTTGTGTTATGCAATATTTGACAACTAGGTCCTAAGAGCTTTCGAATGTTGCATTTTAGCATAAGATGTGTTGTTGGCTTTATTGTTCAATCGTCATATTCTATTCAAAGATAGTAGCAACATCTAAGACAATGTTTGTAGTTAAACATCTTGCTATGCTTATTGAATGTGTTGTTGGTGTTATTGTTCCATCGTCATATTCCATTCTAAGATAGGAGCAGCATCTAGGATAATGTTTGTAGTTGAATATCTTGCTATGATTTTTGAATGCCTTTCTTTGTTGGAAAGACCACACCAAGCTAGCAGATGTGACTATGATTTTTCTTGAACTTTGACCTGAGTTTTTTCAAAAGGACTAGAAACCGATAAATGTGATGCATTAAAATAACTTACCATTGAAATAATTTGAATCACAATATTTTGAAACTTTGGAGAATTGGACTTCTATGACATGCTGAAAAAATAGTGTACCATCCAATGCAACCAACAGGAATTTTCTCCCACAAACAATGCATTTTATGTTTTGGTTTACCTATAATTCTGTTCTTTTTATTGCACTTGATGTTATTTAATGTAAGCCCCTAATTTTACATTTATAACTGCAGGGTGGATACAGAGGTTTCTATGCTCGCAATACAATTCCCTTGACTCCTAAAAGTGTCAATGACATCCATAAGCGTGGTGGAACCATTCTTGGCACATCTCGAGGGGGTCATGACACTTCAAAGATTGTTGACAGTATTCAAGACCGTGGCATTAATCAGGTAAATGATGTATCATGGAGCATGTCATTAGCTTCTCTTTCTCTATTTTTCATGAACATTTCAAGATCGGAGCATGTTGAAAGTTATAAAAGCCTATCATAATATCTGTGTTCTGCTGTCCAGGTATATATAATTGGAGGAGATGGAACTCAAAAGGGGGCTGCTGTTATTTTTGAGGTAATGTAGATAAGGCAAGAATACTGGTCACAAAATAATATAGTACCTGTTTTCTTTAATACTGGACACAATAACTTTGTAGGCATTTAAAGATTAGTCCAAAGTGCCGCTTGTTGATAGTGGTGCACCTTTTACATTGCTGATGTTTCTCTATTGGGTGAACTATAACGCATGGGAACCTTATCCTAATGTGGATAAGTTGCTTTCTAAAGTATATCAGACAATGATGAACTAGCTATGTTTGTTGTTGCAGGAAATTCAAAGACGTGGACTCAAAGTTGCTGTGGTTGGCATCCCAAAAACAATTGATAACGACATTGCAGTAATATTATTTTCTGATTAGTTTCCGGCTTTATGCATTGCTTTTTTTTTCTAGAGAACATGAATAACTGTGCTATACTAAGCAGTTGCATGTGCTGTTTTCTTGTTTAACCAGGTCATTGACAAATCTTTTGGTTTTGATACTGCGGTTGAAGAGGCTCAAAGGGCAATTAATGCAGCACATGTTGAAGCTGAAAGTTCTGAGAATTGTATCGGGGTGGTGAAGCTTATGGGTCGCTACAGTGGTTAGTATTTATTCTTATGTAGTAAGTGCTGTATACAGTTTACGTAAGTTCAAAGTGTTTTTTGCTTATGTGCTTTATGATATTGTTGTTTCTAGTCATTGATGCTCAAAATTTTCATGAATTTTTATTTATAGTTGCAAGAGTGAAGATCATTTTGATATGGTTCCTTTTAAGATTTTTCCTTTTTGAGCAATAATGTATAAATTCTTTCAGCTAACAAGATACTTGTATGCAGGTTTCATCGCAATGTATGCTACCCTTGCAAGTCGAGATGTGGTATGGATTTTTCTTGTTCTGAATATATTTATATTCAGCTATTTCACTATGCAGTATAGCATATGCTGACAAACTTGTTCCATTATAGAGTACTGAGAGGTTGTTCAAAAGCTAATCCTCTATTTCTTTTATTTTCTCTCTTTTTCCTTGTTTAGGACTGCTGCTTGATTCCAGAATCACCCTTTTATCTTGAAGGCAAAGGTGGGCTTTTTGAGTTCATAGAAAAGCGCCTTAAAGACAATGGGCACATGGTCATTGTTGTTGCTGAGGGTGCGGGCCAAGAACTTATTGCTGAAATTGTGCATTTGGATCATGAAGATGCCTCTGGAAATAAGCTACTTTCAGATGTTGGACTGTGGCTATCACAGAGGATAAAGGTGAGTTCTGTATGCATCAGGGTCTTGGCTACAATCACCAATCACGTCTTCATTTTTTGAAATAATTCCATCTACTACTCTTCCTTCCTGGGAGTTGCTTGTAGGGATTTGCATCATAAACCAAGTGGAAATGCGAAAAAGATTGTTAATACTTTGTTTAAGGCCCTTTTTCAAAGGATCAACCTTAGCTAAGATTCCTTTGCATTGGAATGCATATTTTTAACTGATTTACTCTACTCTCTGCAGGACCATTTTACAGTCAAAGGGAAGATGTCAATAAATCTTAAATATATTGGTATGTATGTGTATATGCGATAAGCGTAGTTCTGGTTTGTCATTGTGGTGATTTAGCCTTGCTTACAAAATATGATTTTGTACTATATTTGTTGCAGATCCAACATATATGATTCGTGCAATCCCATCCAATGCATCGGACAATGTCTACTGCACTTTGCTGGCTCACAGTGCCATCCACGGTGCAATGGCAGGATACACTGGTTTTACTGTTGGGCCTGTCAATGGAAGACATGCTTATATACCTTTCCAAGTAAGTATCATTTACTTCACATTCATTGGAAATAAATCATATTCCCAGCCATCGCCCTTCCTGTAACACTTGAATTCAACTGGCATTCAGTTTTCTGCAAAGTTTGCTCTATCATATGAGCAGAGCTATAATATGACTAAACCCAAGTCAATGCACAATTCACAACTAAACTAGCTGCTATGTTCAATTTTCTAATTCTCACATCAAATACTTATAGTTTAGAAATAAATGAAAGTGTTCATGTCAACATTTTTAAATTGCTACTTTGAGCTTTACAATGTGGACTCAACCAAAGTTGAGTCCTTTGAAGCACTAGTTAGCATGCAAAGGAGAACCTCACGTCTAAAAGTTTTGAGAATTATTGCATGTAGTCTCCACCTGGTTGACAGCATTCCAGTAATATTTACTGTATACATGAAAATTATATTCCCTTGCATTCTATGGATGCCCTCCCCATGTGAAACGTCAAAAGAAGAGGCTTACTCATTTGCTAGTATTGAGATGTACAGATATTCGCTTAATCTTGTGTTTTTTATTTTTCCAGCCCTCTGCATTTATTTATGATAACATAAGCTTTTATTTTACAGAGGGTGACAGAAACACAGAAGAAGGTGGTTATAACGGACAGGATGTGGGCGAGGCTACTCTCTTCAACTAATCAGCCAAGCTTCCTAAGTGCTAAAGATGTCGAGGAGGCAAAGAAGGAAGATGAACCATCAAACCAGTTGCTAGAAGAGAACTGCCAAGATGACGCAACTATTCTAGAAAATGGCACTAGCACTTGAGATCATACGATAAAACTAATTGGGTGGGGTAGTAAGCCAGCCACCCTGAGAGTATGCTATAGATCTATTTATATTCTAGGTTTCCTTGTATATATCAGTTGTAGGAGGTTTTTTTTTTGGTAATTTATGAGTTTCTAAGTTAATTAGTGGAGAGTTGTTCATAAGAGGCTTTCTGTTGTACTAGGCTTGTCACAGTCCCGCCGTCTTGGACTGCCATATTTTGAGAGATTTATCTGATGTTGTGCACCTTTTGCCTCTGGGTATTAGTATCTTATATTTCACGCAGCTGCAAGCATGTCTGGTAGTGTTTTGATTCAATTGTCTTTTTTTCCACGTCAGCTTCTGAGTAAACCCGTTATAAGAGCATGGAGACGCACACAAGGTCAGCATACATCTTCGGCGACAGCTTCAGAACCGCAGGCCAAATGCCATCACGTTCTGTGGATGGCCTGCGCAGCTCATCCAGGGCCAGCTGGGGATCACGTTCAATTCCCAGGCCTAGCCCACTATAGCTCGCAGGCTACAGCACATTTCCAGCTTAGTTCAACTTCGGTAGCAACCAGCCGCAGGAAAAAATAAATCCAAGTAAAACACTTCATAGAACGGCTCCATTTTTGAATTCTGGCCAATTTGTCAAAGTCCAGCCTCCAGTCTAGCCTTGGACATGCCAGCCATCAGGCGGGTCTCCCCTTCTACACCAACCTGCGTTGAAGGGGAAGCCTGCCCTTTGTGCCAGACCACCAATCTCAAAAAACAATCTCTAAAATTGAAACAGAACTGTAAGACCAGAAGTTAGCTTAGCATATATCTTTTCAACAACAAAATCCAAACGAACTATTCATGGGAACTATCCACCTACACACTGATACATATGTTAAAAATTCTTTTCACAAGAGAATTTTCTGCAAATTAGAAGGGCCTTTCTACATCAAAATGGGAAGACTGGCCACTTCTGACCATCAGCAGCACTTGAACAATAGGCAGTTGGCCAACATAGCCAGCCACACATCATTGTCATCATGGCGAAGGCCAAATCCCCCAATGTCTCTGCTCAAAATTTCAGACCACCTGCAATTGTCAGCTAGCTTGGAATACCCCGTCGATTACTTCCTTCAAAGTCTTGCATGCTAGTATTTCAATACCCAAATTAAGCCCTCCCACTAATTTTTCTGCACTCTTGGGTAAAACACACTTTTTGTACCCCAGTTTGGCAATAGCTATCATTCTTTTGTCGATTCTTGGGACCTTAAAAAATCAATATGATGAAATTACATTATCCAGAGATCTCAAGAAAAGCGAAACCTAATAATGGCTATAAACATGTACCTAAAGTATTGCCAAGAAGATTCAACTGTTTAATGTAAAATTAGTATCTTCACAGTAAACATGCAAAAAAATGTCACATACCGCACGAATCTCTCCACCTAGGCCAATTTCTCCAATAAATGCAATATCATTGGGGATTGGAAACTCCAAAAAGCTGGTAGGAATGATTATGCTCTTTAGTTTGAATAGAGCTAATAAGAAAAGTAAATTTAAATAAGAAAGAAAAACATATTTTGCAGCTACATGACATGATGAACTTAAAATAATATAACTCCCTAGGAACGCTTTCTAATCTCACTATATTGAAGCCAATGCCATGCCTAAAATCACAAGACAAAAATGTTCAGAAGTGGTTTATCGCATCAAAGAACCACCTGTTTCATATGCCCTACTTTCTAAACAAATGTGCATCTCATGCCCTTGTGGTCTACTTCCACTGGAAATGTCAATCATCGAGAAACACAAATATGAATAGAAAATGAGGAAGAATATTATCTTCACCATTGAAGCAACTTAAATAATACCAGAAACCTAACAAAATGGAAACTTTGAGCAAGATATTTCAAAACCATTTTAAAACCAGATTTGAATCATATGTTGCACAAAAGCACAAATGTCTGCTTATACCTGCTACAAATTGCAGCTGCTATAGCAAGATCCCCTGCTGTCTCTGTCAACTTAAACCCACTGACAACATTCAGAAAGATGGTCTGTAACATGAATTCACATTATTAGCATGTCAAACTGTTTATGTGAGGACAGTACAATCACAAATAATGCATGAATAACAAAGATTTAAAAGCTAAATATTTCTTGAAAGATCTAATAAAAAAAATTTGGACAATGTGGAAATATAGTTTGACTAGTAGTAAATACAGTCACATTTTAATGAATGCGGAAATCCTGAAGTGCAATCAATGGCTAAAAAGTAGTTAAATCTTCTGAAGAAAATGTAATGTTTACTTTGTAGTCTAAATCTGTATATTTCTGGCACTTTTAGTATGATTAATTTATAACATAAGTAACATTGCATTAGGAAGGCATTAGAAAGGCGGAAGATATAATATGATGTTAGATATCCTTACACTATCTTGCAGCATCAAACAGGCCTGCTTCATAAGAACCTTCAGAGTCAGAAGACCAAAACCTCAGTTACAACTTGAGTTGCTAATAAATTGTAAAATGTGCAAGGTGATTTAAAGGCCAATAGCTACACTCCTACAATTGTTATATTTCGGAAGCCGCTTCATGAATACAAGTCAATAAATTCATCATGCACAACTTGGACAGTTGAGGCTGGAAAGTAATTATTCTACATCACTCATCACATGTACGTGTGTTTGTGTGAGCCAGAAAGGATTGCAGCCAGAAGGATAATTAACTTCACAATGCTACATTATGCAAGCACCTATCCACAAAGCACATATCTTGGGATATACAATCTGGGTGGACCAGCATCATGCATGCATTTAAAGGGATGAAAGACAATCTAAGGGTGCATGCATCTCACTGGTCTCAGAACAGCTAATAAAGCAATCAATCATCTTCTCATTACCCATTAATGTGAGGCCAAAAACAAGGTGTGCTCCACGTAAGAGATAAATGCGCCACTCAAGCAGATGCCTACCACCAAAGAGTATAAAAAGCTCTGGGTTTCCGAGAATCCCAAATGTCTTCCTAAAAATGGAATGTTAACTCATTAAGATTCTTGATTTTCTTTCTATTCATAAATTTCTCATTTTCTATGCTTGACCTTATTTTATTGCTCACAAATGACAAATCGATCCTTGTTGATGCTGCTTATTCTTGGTCCAGTCTTACCTTTGATTAAGTTTGTTCTAGATGAACAGGGATGGAATTCCAGTGCAAAACATTGCTGAATGCAGCAAACAAACAAATAGGTGGCCTTTCCAGAAACTTTAAGCAAAACTTCTTCCAAGATATGAGGGCAACCAGAAACAGAGTAGCTATAGATGATAAAATGGCAAACAACAATCTGTCAATACCTTCAGTTTAGTAGACACTTACAGAAATTATCAAGTCAGCTCTGCTTTGTTGTATCCCATTAACATACCTATGTATTGCTGAATTAGACACGCACAATGCCTGCAACACAGTATTTAACTAAGATTTCGATCAACACATGAGAATGGACTATATATGATGAGCTTCTCAGAATGCTAAAAAACTCAAATGGATAATGGCAATTATCAGTTGAAACTAAGTTGCAAAACACAATAGTGTGTCAGGTGTCTGACATGATTTCTCATTCACTCAATTTAAACCAGAACAGAATGCTAGAAAAAATTTTACAAGATTCGCTTGTCAGAATGCTAACTCAAATTAATGATAACAGTAATCAGTTGAAACTGAGTTGGAAAAAGCAACAGTGTGTTGTGTGTATGGCAAGTGATTTCTCCCCCACTTTAAACCAGAACCAAATTGAGGGAATAAATATTACACAATTGTCTTCTACAATAACATCACAACAAAACAAGCAAAGCACATGATGCCTAAAACAGTCTATCCCCTAGTATGTCAAAACTCATTGTTTCCCACTATCACTACAAAGAACACAAGTTACCTTATCTTTATCGCATTAATGAACTTCTATCAGGGTCATTAGCAAATCAAAATAAACTACTGAAGACATGTTTAAATCAATGACAAATATGGACATGTAACTCCTAAGCTAAAATATTAGTTAAAACTTCCAAGCATATAAATATAAAATTTATAACCACCAACTCATTAAGCTCTCTACAAAAAAAGACACATCAACCTGAATTTCAATGAGGAATGTTCGAGATCCATCTACAATGACAGCAACTGCAAGTCCAGCTAAGACCTGAGATTCGGGGTAATGCTCACTCAAGAACATCTCACTAGGATTTGAGACAGCTTGCAAGCCAGATTCTGACATTTCAAAGACACCAAGCTGAAAATGGAAAATAAGAGGGGAGAGAGTTCATCATTGGTATCTTAGAACTTCAATGAGTTTTACAAGAAAGCTTAAAACAAAGCATATTGTTTAAACCAAAAAATTATTATAAGAGAAGGCACAGTTGAAACCAAATGAATTGGAAAAAGTGATAATTAAATAAGAATTAAAAAATGACTTTGAAAAACAAGTATAGAGGATGCAGCAACACCCATTCCCTATTAATGATCTTGTCAGAAATATAATCGCTATACATGAAAATGGAAGATGGCCATCTTAGTTGACATTGCAGCAAATACCACCTTGATGTTGTCACCTCAAAAACAAAACAAAAACAAAAACAAAAAAAAAAAAAACAAAAAAACAAAAAACAGAACAGAACAAATTGTAAAAAGAGAGATGTTCAGATAGCCCCCCAACCCCCGATTAAACAGTCAATGGCATGCCTATTGCCCAACTGAAAGAAGGGAAATAAAAGTTTTTCTTGTAATATATATAACTACATTAAGAATAACCCAGATTCGGCCAAGTCAATTTATTTATTTATATGTAACCAGGAAAAATATCCTCCTCATAATAAAGCATTCAAATATTTAGCAACTTGAAACAGCTGATTTGTTCATTTCAATTTGTGAAATAACATTTACAAATATATCTGTTTCTCGAGATGCATTACCAAATAAAATCCTTCTCACCCTCACTCATTATATTAACAACCAAGTGCACTGCTAGTGGCTTCATCAACAGGATGGATATGCAATCCGACATCTGGGGTTCAGATATGACCAGCATTTTCAAAGGTGTACTAGTTTGAAGAAATTCTAGTGCTATTCTAGACAAGGCAACCAGAGTTAACAAATTAAGCTTTTTCAGTTATAAATAAGAATTCCTATGCATGAATCTCTGTATGGCAACACCCTGATAGCCAAACAGTTTACATCACATAAAAATCTAACTGGGGGTGGTTTCAGATCATGATGGAGGCACAAACCACAGATTAGAAATGCACTCCCTCAGGAGGAGCCAAAACTTATTTGTTGGTATTGTGTAACTGGTCTGGATGTTGAGAATACAATTTAAAATTTTATTGCTTTAGTGAATCAGAAAATGATCGATTATGATACAAGTATGTCTTGATTCCTGCAGTATAAAGTAAAATAGGACAAAGGACCAAACAATGCTCTTTCGCTGAAAGTTTCTACAACACAAGTTTAGGTGCCAGTGTGCATAGAAGTTTTCTGTTGTCTGGTACATTTACAAAGAATTCAGTGTAGGATTTCACTGTGAACTACAAAAACATGAGTGTCAAAGTTGCTTTGCAAGCAAAACAACATGAGAAAATAATAATAATAATAATAATATATTAAGACTGGAGTCATAGCCAAACAAGAAAAAAGAATAGGCACAACATATGATATTGGAGCATGTAAAAATTACAAGTCAAGAAAGAAGGCTTCATAGCATGAGTACCTCATCCGTAGATCCAAAACGATTCTTTGCAGATCGCAGTAACCGATAGGATGAATATCGCTCACCCTGAAAATAGACAAATTCTTGAGTATTTGTTAAGTACAGCCAAAATGTAAGTTGTGTAAGTATAACGATTGAGTTCTAGCGAAACTCTTGTTAGACAAAGACACCACAGCAAATTCAAATGAGCACTCTATTAACAACAATAGTTCCTTGAAAAGGAGTACAAGTTCATTGAAAAGATGTTTTATGATGCCAACTGAATACTTGGATTTAAATTCCAACATGTGTAATAGAAAGTACAATTACTTCATTGACAGTGGAATAAACAGAATGTTTTTGTTGTCCATGTAATGATGTATTAAGCACCACCAAATTTGAGATTGAAAAAATGCACTAAACTTCAGATTATATGCCCTCAAAGACAACATTTTGTTCTGATTGTGAGAAATAACACAAGTTCTGTTTCAACTAGAATTTAAAGTTTCGGCTAAAACCAAAACGTTTCGATTTTGACCATGGGTAAAACGTTTCGGTCAATTTAATTTCGTTTTTACCTATATCAACCCTGCCCCCGCGCCAGTGAGCTCGCCCCGGTCTCATGCCCGCGCTCACACCCTCGCCAGCCAAGCCCCCGTGCCTGCGCCCTCTCGCCGGTCTCGTGCCAGCGCCTGTGCCCTCCTGCCAGCCTTGTGCCCATGCCCGCTCCCTCACCGGCCTAGCTCCCTCGCCGGCGAGCTGGTGCTGGCCTCATGCCCCCGCTAGCCCCTCGTCGGCCTGGCTCCGGCATCCGCACCCTCGCGCCAGCCTTTGGCGCCCACACCCGCGAGCTCGTGCAAGCGCACTCACCAGCATGGCACACACGCTCTCACCAGCCTAACCCCCGCGCCTACAAGTTTGCATGGGCCTTTGGCGCTCGCACCCGAGCGTGAGTACGAGCGCGCTTGCCAACCTAGTGTTTGCGCCCTCGCCAACCTGACCCCTGTGCCTGTGCGCTCGCCAATTTGGCGCCCTTGCCCTCGCCGGCCTCACACCAATGCCCGTGCCCTTGTCAACCTTGCTCCCGATCCTTCGACCTCGCCTTTGAGCCCTCACGCCGGCCTCGCGCCTACACCCAAGCACAAGCACGAGCACGAGCGCGCTTGTCAGCCTAGCGCCTGCCCTCTCGCTAGCCTCTAGAAGTGGTAACCAAGCAAGTAGTGGAGCCAGAGGACTGTTCATGTGCATGAGCTTTTGGTGCACGTGCATGGCGCCTTCAATCAAATTACTTTGTGAAAAGCAAAAGCAAAACCGCTAGTGATGCCTTATCAAGCTGAGAATAATCCGCTAATTGGAGCAGAACTTTATCATAATCCCAGTACGAGAATTTCAACTAATCCCAGCACGATAATTTCTTCATCAATGTCCCAACTCCCTAATGAAAGTATGTGAATAAACAGTGCAAAAAGTGAGTGGTGGTCGGTGAAAGGAAATAAGGTTAGGGTTTCTTCATTATATAAAGCTGGCTCCATTACAATCAGGGTGTTTAGGGTTTCTTGAATTTGATGGTGTTGGTACTAGTTTTCTGTCTTCAAGTCTTACTGCTGCTTTTCTTCTGCTTAATCTACTGAGAAAAGAGCTTAGTAAAAAGTTATATACGATTTAGGTTTGAGATTATGATTTTCTCGTTGTTAATGTTAAACTTCTTATTTTTTTAATTCCTATAAATTCGTGTATTTTTTTGTAATTTTGTTATCAACAACTTATAATACTCTTTTCGTTATACTTATCAATATCATTTTATACGAATATATATGGAGGTATACGAATGCAGACATGTTGATATTGATTTTATTTAAAAATAATTTTTTTATAATTTGATACTTTTTATATTGGTTATTTGTATGTCACAAGGTATACTTAAAAGTAGGGTTCTATGCAAATTATTAATAAAAAAATTTTCAATAAATTTTGAAAATTATTTGTTATTAAATTTCCAAGAAAATTATGTTTTTTAAATTGTTTAAGAGTTTAGGACTTAAATAAAAATTAAGTAGTAAACCAATAATTTTTAAATTAGACCAAAAATAGCTATTAAATTTGAAATTTTAAAAGTTATATGAAATTTTGGTAGTAAAGATTTAATTTTATGATATGCAAAAAGAAAATATTTTTTTCTATAATTTTGTAATTTGGTAAATCGAGAATTTTGGAAATTATGTAATTTTTAAATTTTTTAAGTTAAGATTTTATATGAAAATTAAGTAAAAAATAGAGAATATAAAATTTAATTAGTAAACTGGGAAATATTAGAGTTTAGCAAAATTTAACCAATATTTGTTTATCATTAATAGATTTGTCCAAAATAAATTTTTTTATTTTTTAAAAGTTAATATTTTATGTGAAAAATAAGTATTAAATTAAGAATATTAAAATTAATGTAAAAAATGATTTGTAAATTGGAAAATATTGAAGTTATGTAAAAATTAGATAATATTTATTAATAAATTTATGCGAAAATAGAGTTTTTTGTATTTTTTAAAAATTAAGATTTTATGTAAAACTTAGGTAGTAAATTGAAAATATTAAAATTAATATAAAAATTAGTTAGTAAATTAAAAAATTAATTTTTGTTAATAAATATTTTTCGAAAATGATCATTTTTATTTTTAAAAAAATTAAGATTTTATGTGATAATTAGCTAATAAATCGAAAAATTTTGAAGTTATGCAAAAAATAACTATTAAACCGAGATTCTTTTTACTTAATCATTGATAAATTTTCTTCCGTCATAATTTACACTGTTGTTGCTAGTATTCCCCTATTACTGCTACTATTATTTATTTGCTTCCGTTACTCATTTGTTATTCATGTTGTTATTTTGTTGCTGCTGTTGTATTATGCATGGCTTCCAAGCAAAACACGTAACGAACTACTAACGATAACGATATCGCATGACAACACTGTGAATTAGTATATGTCGATTTTCGAAAAGTTCGTTACAAATGGTATGGTTATTACTTTGTTCTGGAATTACAATATTAAAAGAGTATTTGAAAAGAGTAATCAGCTCAGTCCGAAACTGTGGGAAGGTTCCGAATGAAATGAGACAAATATTTTGGATAATAGTACAAAACGACAGAGAACATAGAAGAAAAGATAAAGCCAAAAAATCACACTTTGAACAAGAACTTAATAAGCGCTACAATTTAGATCCCAAGTAAGTTTCTGATGATGAAGACGATAATAAAATTTTGAAAGTTATTCATGAGAATAAAAAATTATACGAGAAAATTCAAGTTGGTATTAGTCCTTCCAAAACAGTTCGTGATCACCGAACAACTAGTTTCACAGAACGACATACACAGCAACATAAACTGCCACTTCGGGAGTTAGAGGGGATTCTTATTTTGCTGACATCGGATCTATCAATATTTCTCCTATTGATCCATTTCTATTGAAATCAAGAGATGATACTCAAATAAATTTGAGAATAATATCAAGTGATTTTCGGAAGGCAAAACAGTAATTGGGTAAGATAGTATCCAACTTTTTTTTCTATAAACATATTCTATTTCATTTAGCAGATGGCGATTACCATCATAAAATGATACATGTCGCTCAAGACATTAGCCCGGGAGTTCCTCCACCAAGTGCGTTTGAGATTTCTAAAAAATATCTGAATTTTGAAGTTAAAGAAATATCTACTATTATACAGACCTTCAATAAATATTGGAATAAATTTGGATGTACCTTGATGTGTGATGGATGAAAAACACAACAGTACAAATTTGATAAATTTTTTAGCATATTATCCTTAAAGGAACCATTTTTTTAAAGTCAGTCGATACATCAGAATAGTCGAAAACTAATAATTTCTTATATCATTTAATTGACAGTGTCATTGAAGAGATTGACGAATCAAAAGTGGTACAGATCGTAACTAATAATACAACTCCACTGGTATATATTAAGAAGAAGTTAATGCAAAAAAAATATATCTTTTTTGGACACCTTGTACAGCACATTTTATTGACTTAAATATTGAAAGATATAAATAAGGATTTTGATATTAGAAAAGTGGTTAATAAAGGTCAGAAGTTGACGTCATTCATTTATAATCATGTTTGGTGTCTTGAACTGATGAGAAAGAAAATACGAGAACGAAAGATTATCAGGTCAAATATTACTCGATTTACTATACAATTTATCTCCTTAGATTCCTTGTATATCTATTGACAGACGCTAAAGAGATTATTTACCATTGAAAAATATGACAAGTATTATTTGAAGTTGAAACGATTAGAGAAAATTCTTTCTGAACAATTCTACAATCGAGTCTTGAACGAACAATTTTGAGAATCAGTTGATAATGTAATTGGAACATTCAGTCTATTAGTTAAGGTACTGCGAATTGTTGACTCAAATAATCATTCGCAGATGAGATTCTTATATGAAACAATAGAATGAGCAAAATTACAGATAAGATGACATATAAGAACAATTGAATTTCGTAAATGGGAAAAGATTATCAACCGTCGTTCAGACAAAACATTATTCAGATATATTCATACTACAGATAATTGAGTAAAATATCATTTTATATCACTTTATTAAGTTATAATAATAAAATTGTTGATTAATATTTAATTATGTTATAGGATACTTTCCGAATTAAATATTTCAATATACCGATATAGACAACAATAGTAATACAATTCTCGAAACGTTACGTAAGGTGATCGAGAGGATAAAACTAAATATAAGACAAGAATATTGGCATTGCGCAAAATATATTCTAAATCATTAATTTTCTTTGTACATAATTAAGAAAATTTTTAACTTGAATACGTTGATTAAACAGACAGACGACTTCAAAAATAAAATCAACGACTTCGACACACAATAAGCAATTATAACTATTAGGGGTGATATTCCTGATATAATTGATATTTAATAATTCTATACATTTGCTAATTTAAATTATATCCACTTTTTAATAAGTTACGGTTACATGATGGAATATTTATTAGGGGTGAGCAAAACCGGTTAACCATACCGGTTTTGCTTATTTTAGAACCGGCACTGGATTTCGGTTCTCAAAAAATTGAAAACCAGAACCGTACCGGTTTAGGCAAAGAACCGGTTTTTCAGTTCCGATTCTAAACCGGTTCTAAAACCGGTATACCGTAGCTCCGGCGTCGCTGCTCTGGCGATAGACGAAGGAGAAATCGGAGCAAGTGGCGACGAGATCGGAGGAAGTGATGGGCCTTGCGACGACCGGCGAGGGCGAGGGCGAGGCAGCATCGCTGCGAGCTCGAGGGCGAGGGCGAGGCGGCATTGCTGCAAGCTCGGGGGCGAGGGTGAGGGCGAGGCGACATTGGCGCATTGCTGCGAGCGCAGGCGCGAGGCGAGGGCGAGGGCAAGGCCGAGGCGGCGTCGGCGCGTTGTTGCGAGCGCTGTGGCGAGGCAAGGACAAGGCGGCGCAACAATTGGGGTTAGGGTTAGGGTTTTAATTGAACATATATATATAGGGTAAAACCAGTACGGTTCCGGTTCACCGGTTTTTCAAATAATGCAGAACCGGAACCGGAACCGGAACCGGTTTTCCGGTTTTGTTAAATTTAAGAACCGAAACCGTACCGGTTTGATTTAAGAACCGGTTTTTCGGTACAGTTCTCAACCGGTACTGTTCAATATACCAGTTTTTCGATTTTTTTGCTCACCCCTAGTATTTATCAAGGTTTGCAGTTTCGGCCGGAATCGCAATGAAACCGAATATATCGTATCGGTTTAGGATTTTCTGTATCAATCTGCAGGTGTGGGCGCCGAGGGCGGCGGACTCAGGCCGGCGACGGGCCGCGCGGGGCGGGCACAGGACGCTCGGGGCGGCCGCAGGGAGTGCAGGGAGCACAGGGCTTCGGTAAGCAACGTCCTACGCAGGAGCCGTTGTCCCTGTCAGAGGAGAACCAGCGGCTGCGGCGAGAGTTGGCAGCGTGCGTGACAGCGCAGAAGAGCTTGGAGGGGATGTTCTCGAGCATCGGTAAGGAGAAGCAGATGATGGTCGCAGAGCTGGCGAGGAAGGTGCACTTGGTGAGCGAGATGGACGAGCTCGTTGGCGGCCTCAGGAAGCAGAACCAGATGCTGACGAAGGTCATCGCGTTCGCCAGCGGGAAGGAGAAGGTGAGGGAAGCTGTGGCAGCGAGTGTGGAGAAGATTCGGGGTTTGCGTGGTTGTGGGGAGAAGGAAGGGAGTGAGATCGAGACAGAGCTCGAGGAGGTGGAGGAGATGCTCGCTAGAGTTGTGGAGAAGCTTGGCAAAGGTGGTCCGGAGAGAGAAGAAGATGATGAGTAGTAGCAGTATTAGGGCTTCCCTAATTGCATTTGCATTTGTTTCCACTTTCCAGGGTCCTGCTTCTAAATATTAATATTATTTGCCCTAATTACAATCATGCTCTCTTAACTGACAAACTAATCAAAGAAACATCTCTACGGCCGCTGCCTTCCTCATCTTTTTCTTTGAAGCTCTAGAAAGCTTGCAGGATTTAAGCTGTTTTGGATTTCTACGGCTAGGGTTTCGGTGGGGTGATGTTGGGTTTGGTTTCAAGCGATGCGGCGAGCTCTCGTGTTTGTTGAGGGGTTGGAATTTTGAACGAGTTGTTTATGCAGTCGAGGGTTTGGGAAAACTACGTGAGACGAGTCCTCGTTTTTACACGCACCATGCAGTAAGAGTTTTTTAATTTTAATCATAGTCATATTATTTCTTATATGTTTTTTTAATACACAAATATATATTAAAAGTAGACTATGTCAGTAACTAACTATTAAAATTAATTTTAATTAACTTAAATAATATTTAATATTATGGTAAAATTAAGTATAAATTCATTTCTAGTTTTTCAAATTTTTTCTAATATTTTATCGTATTTTTAATTTGAAGTCAAAGTACAGTCAAAATATAATCAAACTCTGATCAACGCCTAATTAATAATTTAAAAAGTTCTTTCAACCGAAATCAAAACGGCCGAAACTGAAACTGAAAAGGCCGAAACGGCTAAAACGTATCGATTTCGCTGGGTCCCGAAACCGAAACCGATACCGAAACAGCAAAACTTAGTATTTATGGTCGGCATGCAGTACCTAATCTTGCAAAAATAGTAATTGAAATTTTAAGTCAAATTGTTTCAAGTTCGAAATACGAGAAGAATTGGATAACTTTTGAATTAATTCATGTAAAAATGAGAAAAAGACTTAAAATGAAAAAACTGGAGAAATTTATTCTCTCATTATAACATGCGTTTAAAAACATGAAACTTATGAAGGAGAACATCACCAGAAGATGAGATAATTAACTTGTCTGACATATTCGAAGATGATAATCCTCTAAAAAAGTGAATTCGAGAAAAAAAACTTATCTTAAATCATCTTCAAATATGAAAAACTATTCGCCGTCTCTTAGACGAAGAATCAGAAAAGGAGCTGATAAAATGAAAAATACTGTTGATATCAATGATAGCAACAATTGTGATATAACTGGTGAGGCCAATCTCCAACAATCGTAATATGATGACTCATATTTATCTTTTCCACGGCATTAAAGAAATGAGTTTTTCAACTCTAATTTATATAATGGTTATGTACCGCAATATCTAGTTTTTCGATTTTCGGTTCGGTTCGGTTTTAAAAAATAAAAAATAAAAAATTTGGTTTCGATTTCGGTTAAAACCGTAAAAACCGAAGCAAACCGAATTACATATTATATATAAATACATAATATTAGTTTGGATTTTGATTTTTTATTTCAATTTAAATATAATTAAATTTAAATTGAAAAATAAAATCAATTTAAATTTTCAGTTTTCGATTTAAACCGAATTTCGGTTCGGTTCAATTCGGTTTCCGATCTTGAAATTTCGAAAATTTCGGTTTGATTTATTAGGTTCGGTTTTGAACCGAATACACAGACCTAACAATATCAATATGTTTCATATTGTGGATAAGATGTCAATTAAAATCCAACAGATAGTGCAGGCTCTAGCTATTATGACAAATATCATACCGGAATGTCTTTTTTCAATTAAAGATATCATCAGTCAATGCAAGACCATGTAACTTCGTATTATCCACATGCTGAAGAATACTATCGATCACAACTCCAACGTACTAATAAAGATGGTGATGAAGAATACCAATCTTTTCAAAATTCGTCTCGAAATAACATACGATTATAAGACGTGATTTTATACTACCTATGAAATGATGTTTTCATTATTATTTTAAATTGATATATTTTGTGTTATACATATAGTCGGTGTGCATATAATATTATTGCAATTTTATGATATTACATTTTATTGCATCTATGGTTTATTTTGAACTACGATATTTTTTTACTTCGTTATCACATTTTATTGTAGTATTTTTCTTCTAACGTATTTTTTATTATCTACTTTATATTCATGAATCCTAACAATTATATAATATTTCTTTTAAAATAGATAATAACAAATCCGGATAATTATATTACAGTATCAAACTAAGTTACATTTGAAACATGAAAAATAATTATATCCATTCTTCGCTGAAAACTTATATTTTGTTGTAAAACGATTTCACTTTCGACTTATGACATACTTGGACAAGTTTTAATTAAATAGATATTAAAATAATATGCAAGAGTAAATGATCAAATTTATCGTGTCTTTCAATAACGTTCACTTAACGTTATCAATTAACGTCTTACCGTAATTTTCCTTAAACACTTCGCACAGTATGATATTTATTTCGCATGGATTATTAGACCACATTTACTATATATTGTCAATGAATATAGTTATTATTTTCATTTTGGACATTCGAAATATGGTTATACTTTAGAGCTGCTACCACAAGATCGCACAAAGTTAGTTGTTCTTACTAGTATGCCTACAGATGCTCGTTCAAATTGCCCAAATACTGAATTTATAATTTCACACCCAGATGTTCTAAACTTAACTGATGATGATTATGATAATAATGATTAGTTGTATTACGTTATAATTAATAAATTATGTATGTGTTAAATGCATTTTAATGATAAGTTAAATTTATTTATGTTAATTTTTACCTTTTAATCATATTCATATTATTTCTTGTATATTTTTTTATACAGTAATATAGAAAAAATAGACTATATCAATAATTAACTATCAAAATTAATTAAAATATTATTTAATCTAATGGTAAAATTAATTATAAATTCTTTTATAATTTTGAAAAAATTTTAAAAATTTTATCTTATTTTTAATTTGAAGTCAAAGTACAGTAAAAATATATTCAAACTCTAGTTAACACACAATTAATAACTAAAAAAAATCTTTTGGTTGAAATCGAAACAAGAATGGTTTCGACCGAAACGTATCGGTTTCGCTAAATGCCAAAACCGTAATTTAAAACCTTAATTTCAACAACCATCTCATGAATTGTAGCATCTAGAGAATTTCCTATTCACATATATCTCCGAGATTTTGACAAGATCACACCTCACTACCATGATCAATGATAGAACAGCCAAAACACACAACACAACACACACAAAAAATAAATAAATAAAAACTGAATGGAGGTGGGCAATACTATGTGGTTCTCTAATCAAAATGATGCTAATAAAGAATTAATTATGAAAAGGACTTAATGTTCATTTTGGGCTATCTGAGAATATTTTGTATACAAGCTAGACCAATATAAAAAGATACTCTTAAATGCATCACTACATACAAAGAAATTAGATTGATAAGAACAAAGCTACCTTCTACAGCCAGATGGGGAATTTTCATATTTAGGACATTCAAATCTAACAGGATGTGACATATACAATAGAGCATTAGAAAACGATAATCAAGCTTTGAGACCACCAATGACTCAATTTAAGAGGAAAATATGCATGTTCTTCTCGATTCAGTTTAATTGCTACTACAATTAAATCCTAGAAGTTACTCAATATTTCGTGTTTCTTTACCTTAGAGAATCCATATCAACTTGATAATTGGGAGCAAATATGATCATAAATCCTAATTAGTTGTGACTTACTGCTCTGTTTAAGTCCTAGAAACAGCCGAAAAGATAACTCATGTCAAACCAAATTGGGAAAAAGGAAACTTATAAAAAACTTTAAGTTTGCCACATGGCATCATATGATCAAAATGCAAGGTATTTTGGTTGCTCAGGGTACAACTGAATCTTGGTATGAGATAGGATCTTAAATAGCAGTAGCTGACCTCCATGTATAAAACAGCATCCACAATGTGCTCCAAGATACGGGGCCCAGCTATGTCTCCAGTTTTTGTAACATGCCCAATCTGAAATACATATATGTGAATAACATAATCATTGAAGCTCATAAGACAGACAAAAATTCTATATCTAAAACAAATGTAGAACAGGCCCAGACATGATAAATGTTAATTGAGAAACAATTTTTTCAAGTTCGCATTAAATGTAACATCATGTCTAGCAAATGGGAGCGGATTCGGTTGCTGTCCCTGCAGGGCAGCAAACAATCTGGACCCTTGATTGCAAAAGCAAAGGTCTAAATCTTGGATTTGGACCCCTGATTTTGAGTTCAGAGCTCTAGATTGCCTGCTGCCCTTGCGGAGGCCGCCGCCGTATCAGTTCCCCTGGCAAAAACCTCCATGAAGCCATTGCCATTAAGATTCAGCTCCACAGCAAAATTGTGTTCTTGGGTTTAAATTAATTTTGTGAATGGCCATCTGTCTGAAGAGAACATCTAATTCTGAAACCAGAGAGAATGCTCCTACTACTAGACCATGGAATGATTTAGCAGCAGCAGCAAAATTGTAAGTATTAATGCTTGCCAAAACAGTAAAATTTCACACAAAAGAGTAACAAGCAAAATAGCACAAAATCTACCGTATAATACAGATGAGGATATAGAAAACATACATATGAAATAATAAAACAATATAAAAATTCTGCAATAATGTGAGAACTAGAACAAGTTACACTGACTCAACAAAGAAAATAGTGTTCACTGCAAGTGATACAAGTAGAATATCTTCAATTTGCTTAAATTTTGATCTAAATAGATTTTTACCATTCATACACGAAATCAGATTCAGCAAACATTTTTATTTTACTCAACCAAAAGGGTGAGCTTCCAAGATCTACTAATAATATTTAGAGACCAATCATCTATAGTCACAATGCAAATTCAGGACTAAATGTGAGCCATCTTTGGGTGATTAAATAGAATCATTACGGTACATGCAATTCTTTTACCTTACATCCATTGGTAGCAAGTTCTACATCAAGTGATTCCTCACTTTAAAATATCAATTATGCATACTCTGCCATCTTTCACTCAAGCTTCCTATTTAAGTATAATAATACAAATACCCAGTTGCTCAAAAAATTACATATCTAATAATACAAATCCAATCTTATGTCAAAAAATTTCAAACAGGCAGAGGCACAAATATATACAGATGATATGTCGAATGTAAGGTTTCAAAAATCAAAATAGTATCAGCAATATATCAATTGTGGATGGCTTCAAAATACAGAAGCAGGCATCCCACAAAAACTTACTAAAAGTATAGGGATATTGGTCTGCTTAGCAAATCGCATTAGCGCTGAGGTGCATTCTTTCACCTGTTGCAAAGTAAAGAAGATGTGGATAAATATACCCACAAAACATATGTTCAAAGTTCTTGCCTCAAAGTCATGTTATGAAGTCAAAAGAAGCATGAATTAAGAATTACAACTTGTGCATGCATTGTTCCATTGCATAAAAACAAATTTTGCTGACAATGTGTGTTAAGTACATTTGACAACGAAATAAAGCATTAAATATCTGCATCACTTTTCCTAAGTAAACAATGCAAACAAAATTATGAAAACCAAAGAAAAAGCTTATGAGTAAATGTTACTGGAGACTTACAAAAAGTATCGCTGTCCAGGCCATGAAAACCCTTCATTATGGATCCTTTCAAACGAAAACCACAAGGTAAAGTTCTGGCCTCGTTTGAAAATGTAATTGGTAATTTAGGGTGTAGGATCAAGTGTTACATCTGTAATTTTTAGCAATCTTATAAGGTTATCATAAGCTTTCACAGGCAGCTGCTTCCTCTTAGTCCTAGCTCGTAACCAGTATACATGGTTAAATTACCTTGTACCACACCTGACATGAAAATTTTCTTAGAATTCCAATCTCCAAATGCATGGTCTATGCAACGCAGCAGCAACGTTCCCAGCCACATCCCAAATCACAAACCTACCGTCTTTGCTTCTATATTTGCAGTAACTGCTCCATCAACTTGATCAATGAGCCTCAACTTATAGTTTTAATAAATATAAACTCAAAAAGCCCAAAGTACACTATATTTGACAATTTAATTTGCAAGGTTGAAATAGGACCACACATCTCATCTTTTACACCAGAAAAGGCCTCTCTATTACCCCAAAAAAAAGGCCATTCGTCAGGGCAATATAACAAGATGTACACAGACATAGCTGACATATAGACATGGGTATATCAGTCAAAAATGGAAAATTCCAAAGTTCCCAGCATGGGAATTAAATAGCTATTTTCCATAAAGATGCATGAATCTACCTATCAATATCACCAAGCAACATCCATATAATCATTCATAAGCTTCAGAGGGAAGGATATACAGTTGATCAAAGAGTCACCTAAGATCAAATTGGTGCACAAACATAAAGCAATTCATGTAACACACATCCAAGCATCAGAAGAGATAAACATGTCTTGGACACATTGGACATGCATGATCAGCAAGCCTGACAACTACACAACCTACATTGTGGTTCCTAAGAAGCCAAATACCCCAAAAAACAACCATTACGATTTGTAGGATTACATTTCCTTGCAACCTACTGCAAACCAGAAAGAATACACTAAAGACTGAGTTTCATCAACAACATTTATTGACCAACTATGTTGCTATAATGTTCCTTAATCACCAACCATGTCTTTCCAGGTCTAAAACAAGAAGGGACTTTGGGTAAGGCTGTGGATAGGTTGAGCTCGGCACATTCCTTAGGAAATTTGGGATCTAAAAAACTACTACTCAAGACAAATGCAATTCCTCTGCCCTTTGGCCATGCAACTTAGACTCCAAGTAATTGAAAGAATCAAAAGTGCACCTTAAACACTCTTGCAGCAATATATATTGACAAAATCAAAAAGGAAATGTCAAAATAATTCTCTTGAGTATATCCAGAAAGACACCTAAACATAAATTGACATTTTTCCTTAAAAGGTATAATGCATGATTGCAACCAGAAAATTCACATAAAATTCAAGGGTTAAATAAACAGAAGTATTGCCCTCGCACCATCTTTTATCACAGTGATAATGGAAGATACTTGCAAACAAGCATTGCTTCTCAATCAGAAGCGTCAATTAACAAACAATATAAATTTATAAAAAAAAAATCCTTTAAGAAAATTAACCTGCATGATACTTCCAGCACTTCCAGTTACTCCTTTTAAATAAACAGTTTGAATAGAATCCACAATAAGTGCTTGTGGCGAGAGTTTCTGAATCTTATCCAATATATCCTACAATTTAGCCAGTAAAATTGTAAGTCTGCAGAGAAGTTATTCAGTAATTCCAAAGGGTTATAAATCAGGGCACCAGCCCAACAAGTTTCACCAAAAAAGACCTAAATGATTAACTTCCAAAAAAGATAAGTTTGCAGCAAAACTCAACAATAATAATTTAGAAGTAAAATTTGAGGATGCCAAAATAAATTAAGCATTATGGAAATATGTTCCTTCACAACATCTGTGATTCTCATATTGATCATTTTGAACTAAAATTAAACCTTTTGGTGGAAGCTCCATTGTTCCGCAATAACTTACTGGTACAGCGGTTGGCTATTAACTAACTGGTTGTAGGCTCAAATCCTAGTAGGAGAGATTTAACAATGAGATAGAGACCTCCAGTTAAACTGCACATGCTACACAGAACCACAAAAAGTTGAAGTACTGCAGAAAATCATTCAAAATGAAGTAACAGAAAAAGAAGGCATTATGATTAGGCCAAAAGGAATGAGAATGCTAAAGAATGATGACACCTGATTAAAAACCATTTGAAAGTCATAATATGTTTCATATAGACAAGGGAGTTGATCATCAAAAACACATTGAAGAGTAACAGAAAACATAGTTTGGAGGTTCTCCAGGAATTGCAGGTACCATGAATGAACTTCAGTGACTCCACATAGACTCATTTAAACAATCTGGAACATCAAATATTTTCTAGAGAAAATTAAAAGTCGAACAAAAAGGATCTCCAGATACTTGAAGAAATATATTCTCATCTTCCTCCAGGATGTAAACTGCAAGCACTTAGTTTTCACTAGACACAACAAAACTGCCAAACTTCAAATCTATTCAAGTTGCTGGGCAGTAGAAGCACACAGCACAAGCACACTACATGAAATGATTATGATTGTTCAACCTCTTTTCTGCACATTTTTCTACTTAATACAAGCAGACTTGTGAATGCCTTTCTACAAAACTTGCAGAGCTTTCAGATTATTCAGAGATTAAGGTTCAACTGCTTCAGCAAAAACAAGAAACTAAAATTTATGGTATCCATATAGATCTTCTGAAACAACATTAAGATTCAAATTATTGGCATTGTAATCAGTACTAAGTAGCTAGAAGCTAGGAAGCAATAGATCTAAACCAACTGATCCTAACAACCAGTCCTGGAGCAGAGTATATTAAATTTCAACAGGAAGTACCATACTATAACATGCTGAAGCTAAAACATTCACTAACCAATCAGTTGTCTTTAAATCAAACATCTCATACACCAACAGATGTTACCATGATATAAGACAATATGATTGATCACCAATGGAAGTTGAAATCATATAGTAAACCTGAGTGCTTAAGTACAGATTCGTAAGCACACACCTCAATGTCAGTACTTGAGTACAAAAAGAGGTTAGGTGTGGTGATTCTCATCCGATCAGCCCTGTTCCCTATTTGTTCAACACTCTGGCAGCCATTGCAGATGTTTTATATTCAGACAATTAAAAAGCAAATCAAAAGGCAAGACAGAAACATGTGGAAAGTTTGTGTTTGTAAGCATTATCAGTACCTCCTCCCCTGAAACATAAATAACTGGAGCAGGTCCCTTGAGACTGAGTCCTTGAGCTATAATAGCAGCAATCTTCATACTCAAACCCCAAAAAGAAGAAAGACCCAATCAGATTTGAAAATGGGCAGTAATTTCAAGGATACCAAAATCACATGGCAAAACATCAAACTCAAGACATTGATTTCTGAATTGAGAAATAAAGGGAAAAAGAAAAGTGAAATAGCATATAAAAAATAGCCACTCCATAGGATTATTTCATACCTGCAATAGTAGTGTACTTTTGCCAACACCAGGATCACCACCCACTAGAACCAAGGAACCTACAAAATCCTATGCTTGACTAGATAACAGAATATATTAAGGAACAGGCAATAATCATACATATCCGATGATTGTAACCCAATGTCAAACAGCAGTTGAAATGGGCTGCAATGATGCAATGCAATATGAAACTTAAAGCTAAGCATACTTCAAGCTACAATAACAGATTTTACTGACATGAATAGGATCATTAAGCCATGGGCATTTCACTCCAGATGTTGCATGTTACCCTAGACAAACTCATTTCTCCAATAATAAGACGAAAGCACATATTCAGCACATCAAGGCTTAAGAGATCCAACTTTGTTCCTATCAAATGTATGCTAAATAGCAACAGATTACCCACCACCAACTTGTCGGAGGGTTTTTCGGCTTTTCTAATCCCTACAGTTCTCAGATTTCTTATCACCCCATGGATTTCAATACACTTTCTTAGCCTCTATTTTTTTAAAAAAATGTATAATAGAAAATATTATTTTTCAACTAAATGACAACACATCCGCACAAATGGCCAGAAAAGAAGGCGAAAAAGGCGTTGGAACAATACAAGCATGAGGAAGAAAAAGAAGACAATAGTGATGGCAATGAACAGGTGTCATTATTATGCTTCTTTCCTAGAACTTAGCCTCCCATGAACCCCTATGGATCCCTCTCCTCCCAAAGAGCTCAATCACAAAAAACAAGAGATGAAAAGGAGGAAGAAGAAGAAAGATAGTGCCATATTTCCATGGCTTTAAAGAGGCAAAAAGAAAAAGATGAAGAACAGAATTTGAAAAGGAGGTAAAATAAAACTCTGAGATGCACTAAATGTTAAAAAATTAATAAAACAAAATTTAAGCACTTGTTCTGAATTAAAAAATAAAATATTAAAACATACTAAAGAATAATAAAATATTTACAGAAATCTACAAACATAACTGAAGGCAACAAATTCTCTAAAAATAAAATAAAAAATAAAAAAAAGCTAAATGTTACCAAAAAAGGTTTTAGAGAACAACAATTAAATGGTGAACAGACAAAATTATGTAAAAGACAATTATATACTGAAATTTTGGAACGAGAAAACAATCTGTAACAAGATAAGCCTAAATGTTAAAAAAATAAATAAATAAACAAGGTAAAGCATCAAGAATTAAACAAGAAGAGAAATAAAAAAGGTAAAATTTTGAAAAATTGCAACAAAAACTTTAAAGCAACAGAACTAAGGGATAAAAGGATATAATCTAAAACTTGAAGAATTAAAATAAATATTAACAAGGTAAAGCTAGAACTTAAAGAATATGTGCTAATTTAATAAATTAAAAATTTTAAAAGATTCATAGAACCATGGAAACATAACTTAAAGATAACCAAAATAACAAAAATATAGAACACAATAATCATATACTGAAAAAGATCTGCTAAATCTGACAAATAAAAGATGTTTTAAAGGACAATAACTAAACTGTGAAGAGATAGTACAATGTTAAAGATTAATAGTTATGTCAAAATTTCAGAAAAAGAAAACACAAAATCTTTTGAGGAAGAAGAAGAAGAAGAAGACAAAATGAAAAAAATCACAAAACAAGAAAATTGAAGAAAAACTAACACATAAACAGAAAGTTAACGAAGAAAAAGAAGAAAAAATAAAACTAAAACATAAGGGAAGATTCAATAATAAAAATAAGAAATTAGTTTAAACAGAAAACTAAAGAAGACTATGCAAAAAATCATAAAACAAAAAATAACTTAGAACTAAAACATCAACAAAAAAAATTAAAGAAGAAGATAAACTTTAAAAGAAAGTGAACTAAAAAAACCAAAATTCAGAAAAAAGAATAACTCTAAAACAATATGAACTAAAACATAAAATAGAAAATTAAATAAGAAACAAGAAGAAGATAGAGATGAACTTCAAAACTCAAAATCCAAAAAATCTGAAACATAAGAAAATCAAAAAAGTAAAAAAGAATTTGAAACAATATGAACTAAAACATAAAATAGAACATTAAAGAAGAAAAACAAGAAAAAAACTCAAACTTCAAAACCCAAAATTAAAGAAATATAAAATAATACATCAAAAGCCTTGAAGAAGAAGAGAAAATGGACCTTTAAAGACAATCTGAACTTCAACATAAAACAAAAAAAAAATTAAAGAACTAAAATAGGAAAAAAAACATAAAACAAATAATCAAAGAAGAAGAAGACCGAAAATTAAAGAACAACTAAAAAATGAACAAAAACATAAAACAGAAAAAGAAGAAGAAGATTGAAAGTTAAAGAAGAGCTAAAATGTAACAAAAACATAAAACAGAAAAAAGACGAAGAAGAAGAAGAACTCAAACTTCAAAACCCAAAATTAAAGAAATCTCAAATAATACATCAAAAGCTTTGAAGAAAAAGAAGAAGAAGAAGAAAAGGATTTCTAAAAAAACCTGAACTTCATCATAAAACAAAAATCTAACGAACAAGTAAAATATGAACAAAAACATAAAAAAGATAATCAAAGAAGAAGAAGAAGATCGAGAATTAAAGAATAACTAAAATATGAACAAAAACATAAAACAGGTAAAGAAAAATAAGAAGAAGAGCATTAAAAGATATGAACCATATCATAAGACAAAATTAAATAACGAAACCATAAAACTGAAAAACCAAAGAAGTAGAAGAAGACATAGTTATAACTTTTAAACTCAAATTAAAGAAAACTAAGACAAAACAGAAAACAGATTGAAAAAGCAGAACATTAAAACAAAATGAACCAAAACAAAAAGAAAAAAAAGAAAATTGAAGAAGAAAAAATATAAAAAAGAAAAGAAAAGCTAAATCATAAAAGAGAAAATTAGAGAAGAACTAAAGCAGAAAACAGAAAATTAATCAAGAATAAGAACATATAGCTAATAAATTAAATTTTAAAATTAATGAAATAAATATAACATAAAAATTTAGAAGAAGGTGAAGAGATATAGCTAAAACATTAAAACTCGCAAAATAAAGAAATCTAGAACAAAGCACAAAAAACATAGACAAAGAACATGAAGAAGAACTACAAAACAATCTAAACTAAAACAGAGAAAAAAAATTAAAGTAACCTAAACCAAATTATAGAAAGCATTAAAGTTAGAAGAAGAATTAGAGCAAGAAAAAACAATAGGAATTTGAACATAAAGTGGAAATTTAAGAAAAAAGAACAAAAGTAGAACACTGAAAAATTAAAGAAGAACAAGAACAAGAACAAGAAGATATAGCAAAATCCTTAAAACTCAAATTAAAGAAATCTAAGACAAAACAATAGAAACTTCAAAGAACTAGAAGAACAAGGAGAAGAAGCAAACAGTATAGCTAAAGATTAAGAACTCAAAATTAAATAAATCTAGAACAAAACATAAAAACTTTGAACAAGAAGATGAAGAAGAAGATGTCTAATACATATGTGAACCAAAAGAAAAACAGAAAATTAAAACAGAAGAACCAAAACATAAAACAAAAAGTTAAAGTATAAAAAACACTGAAAACTTCAAATTGAAGAAATCTATGACAGAACATAAATAACTTTGAAGACGAAGATAAATTAAAGAAATCTAGAAAAGAACAAAAAAAAATTGATAAAGAACAAAAACTTTAGAACAATATGCCCCAAAACATAAGCCAAAAAATTAAAGAAGAAAAACCAAAAAATGAAAACTACGAAGTATTTAAATAGAAAACAGAAAGCTATAACGAACTTAAAAACAATATGAACTAACATGAAAAAGAAAATTAAAGAGCAAGAAAATTATGGACTAAAACTAGAAAGAAAATTAAATAAGAAAAAGAAGCTTTAATAAAGAGACACAAATGTTAACAAGGGACAACATAAAATTTGAAGACTTACACAAAATGTTAACAAGGTAAAGCTAAAACATAAAGAATAGAGAATAATTAAAGACTTAAAGTTACTTAAAAGTTCCATAGAAATAAAGAGGCATAACTAAAGGATAAAATCAATACTTAAAAACAAAGAGAAGAGGACAAACAGAAAAGAAGAGGAAAAAAAACTAACAGGAAACTAGAAAGGTACATCCATACAATATAAATAAAACTTAATAACAGACAATTTAATCCAAAAGAGAAGTATAAATAAAACTAGATTGATGAATATAAACTGATACCATCTGTATATAGAGAGATGAGGGAGATACAAACCTAGTAAAACAGATGATTCAATGTATAATATGACAATCAACCCAGAGCTAGATATGATTCATTTATACGTAAAACAATTTCCAATTGTAAACTAAAATCTGCAATACCTGGTACAAGACCACCTCCAAGAACCCTAGCAACTTCTTTTCCAAAGTGTCCAGACCTAGTAGTACATTGAAGGATGAGAATACAATTAAGAACAGCTCTTCTTAATAGACTACCTTCATATGTTTATTGTTAGGATAATAAGTAGAACATGTGAATGGGTACAGCTAAAAAAAGCCAAAACAACATCAAATATATGATAGAAGGAAAATTCAACTAAAAAACATCAGAATTTCCACTAGACTTTTGCCATGCATTGTCAATGATACAGAGTAGTACAATTATTATATTTATAAGAGCTCAAGGAAACAATGCAGCAAACGTTCAATAGCAAACAGAGATAACAGGATATATGCATAAGTTTTTTGCAGCTGTATTGTTTTGCCTTTGACTCCAAATCTCATTTGATGTAGTCTCGTGTGATGGAAAATGGAAACCAAATTTGTCAACATAAGCAGATTTTCTAGATTATCAGCTCATTTAAAAACATCAGCCTGAAATTCTTCTCCCCTTATTCATGTAGGCTTTTTGAACAAGAAAACCACTAGATGAAGAAACCATAAATCTAGTCATGATCATTGTGTCTGTGCTTATGTCTTGGTAAATATTAACCATGAAAGATTTAACTAATCTTATCCATGGAAATCCAAGACAAATCCTAGACAACATCACTCACAATGCATCAAAATGGTCATAAAGGAAAACATCACAAACGTGGCTGACTACCAAATCATCTTCCTAGGGCTCAACATTTTCCACGGATCTTACTCTACGTTCTCTAACTCTAATTTCAACAACTTAATTTGAAAACCCTAAAGACAAGAAAGAGAAACGTTAAACAAGCTCACAATGGTATTCGCCACTCGGATTGGTCTCTCCCTTCGTTGACCTTCGCAAGGCTCTGCGGCACCATGCTCGCTGGAGTCGGCCGAAACCACGACTTCAGCGCCGCCTCCGAGACCTCAGCCCCTCTCATCCTGCTCACCTCCGACTCCGAGAACTGCTTCACTGACCCCGGCGTCTGACACGAAGGGCACGCCCCCCACCACTGCCCCGGCGTCGCTCCACAGTTCTCGCAAACCCAGGAAACCTTCACCTTCCCGGTCTTCTTCCTAGCAATCGAGGACCAAGACTGAACACTACTCGCACCATATTGATCCTCCTCGGATTTCTTGACCTTCTCATTCGCCCTCTTCTCTTCGCCGCCAGCCCCGGTGACGAGCTGATAGGTGACCGGATCGTACTCACAGACCCTAGGGTTATCAGCGGGGTCCTCTTCTTGGTTGGGGCTCGGACCGCCGGAGTTGAAGAAGCAGCGGTGGTCGGAGGAGACGAGAAGGCGAGGAGGGATGGGAGTTCGGGGAGGGGGATGGGGCTTGAGGAAGAGCTGGGGCCTGGGGAGATGGAGGAGGGCCTTGCGGCGGTGGAGGAGATGCCGGAGGGTCTGCATCTTGTGGGGTTGGGGTTGAGGGAGATGGCGATGCGAAGAAGGAGATTGGCGATTTTGCATCAAATAAGGGGAAATTAGGGTTTTAATTTCTCGTAAGAGAAAGGAGCGCCAAGTTCGAAAGCGGATGAGAATTTTCCGCGAGAGGCCCCGACGCTATAACATGGGCTTTGCTGTCCGAGTTCGAGGAGCGCGACCTTCGCCCAACCAAAGGCTGAAACGTGTCTCATCAATTTTTTATTATTTCCTTTTGGCCGTCGTGCTCTCTTTCTGCCCTTATTTTCATCAGTTTTCTCTTTTAATTTTTTTTTGCAAGCGAAAGACCACTTCCGCAATAATGTTTATTTTTGAGACAGGCGCATCCGCAAACTCTGTAATATCATTTCTACATCGTCTCCAGATTATTTCCCCACACCAAGAAAAACTTGAAAAATACTCTTGGAATTCAATTAGAAATTGGAAGTGGACAAGGGATACTTAATAAAAAAATTATGTAACCTCGATCCTGAAAACTCAATACAAATTTCAATTTTTCAACAATCACTGGGTTTGCAAGCAGAGAATTCATCTGCCATTTGATACATGCTAGCAGAGCATCCGATGAGTAGCATCTGCTCATCTTCCACTGAATTCAGGCCTCTTTAACTAGATTCTGTTACATAGATGATAGAGATATCAACCTCTGTAGATGCTCTGAGGGATCTACATTTTGGATTATCCATGGATGTTCAAGCAACTTGTGAAGAGGTAACCGTTGGGAGGAATCTTTGACAAGCATCTGAACATGGCAATAAAACCAGAAGGTTGGGTATTTTCCAGCTTACGAAAGTCATTGGCAAAACAGAGAGTACAATGTAGAATGTGGTATTTTACCTGGCCGATGAGGTCCTTTGCAGCAGAAGAAACAATTGGCATTGGCGGAAACTTGAGGTCAACCTTTATTATCCTACATTCAGTTGAGCAATTTGATTGAAACAAGGCCAACGATAAAAAGCAAACAAAATAATGATAATGCAAGGACGCAGAGATCTTTTTGATATCCCTGAATATAAAGAATGAAGGCCACTTCAAAATTACAGGGCAGGATAAGTAATCAGAGAAGCAAAATATGCGCTTTCAAGAAAGAATACATTGTAAGCAAAATTATGAGACAGAATTCACTCCACAGACATGAGATAGATTTCACTCTGCAGACATGATCCACTGATCTAAAAATTCAAACAGATAAATACCCATTGTTTTTGCAACTAATATGGACAAAAAAAAACACACATCACTTCATTCGTTACCTTCTGTATGTATCTGAGTGTTCCTTGGCCTCAAATGGTGGCACTCCGTACAGAAACTCATAGCACAAAACCCCCAAGCTCCAGATGTCTACAGTTGCATCATGCTCCACGCTTTCCACTGTCAAACAGATGAATTATGGTCTAGTAGTTCTAGACAGAAGGCAATAGAAGAATACCAAGGAAAGGATAGCATACCCATCTCGGGCGGAAGGTAGTCTAATGTGCCACACATGGTCCGCCTTCGATTGAATGTGTGAACAGACCACCCAAAATCAGCAATTTTCAACTCACCCTGTCCAAGAAACCTAATTGAATAAATAAAACAAACATTCACTTAGGTGCAAACTTAAAAGAAGGAATGAGTAGTAAGATTACCTGAACACCGATCAAAAGATTCTCTGGTTTGATGTCTCTGTGTATAACATGTTTCCCATGAAGATATATTAAAGCCCGAGCCAAGGATGAGATATACTGAAACAGGAAGAATAATGTCCTCATTGACCAGAGCAATCAAACTCTTTGGCCACTTGTGTTTTACTAAGAAATGAAGAAGCTAGAGCTATACTTAAAAAAATAGTCCAGAAGTGGGAAGAGTGAATATATCACAGCTATAGATTTACTAGAACACTAAAATACTAACTGCATCGGATCAATAAATGAATGACAAATGACGTGTTTAGAATTATATATCATGTTCAGATACTCACAGTAGCAGCTCGTCTTTCACTGAAGTATTTGCACTTCTGCAGTTCCTTATATAATTCACCTTTTGCTGCATATTCAAGTATCAAATAAACTCGAGTCTGCAGAAAAAGCAAAAAGGCAGTACTCAGACACCATGAAAAGGTCCACTATATGGACAAATAGGAGAAATTGAATTCTCGTCAGCTAGCAAAACCCCAACCTGATCATAGAAGTAGCCATACAGCCGCAGTATGTTTGGGTGCCTGAGGTGAGACTGTATTTCTACCTCACGGCGCAGTTGATGCTCAACCTGTGATTGTTTCAGCTGGCTCTTGAAAAGAACCTTCAATGCCACAATATGATTGCTCTGCTTCCAATCAAAAGTTCATACTAAGTTTGTGGACACTAAAATAAGAATAGTAGTAATAAAATCAAAGGGCAAATTGACAGTGGTTCTCAACTAAAACATTTTTCCCAGACCAGAACAACTACATCAAGCAATGACTAAACAAACGATCAATGTTTACCCTCTTTTCCCTGGCCAAGTAGACATGGCCAAACTTCCCTCTTCCAAGAGGCTTTCCAATGTCAAAATGACCTAGAGTCCAACACTTCCCGACTGTAGAAACCTTTGTAGGAGACTGTCAACACAACAAGTCCAGAAAAAATCAGCCCATTGTATTTGATTTCCTCAGGAAACTTTATTAAGAGAACTAAAATCCTAAGCAATCAACCATCCGATCACTTGCAGACATGAATATCTCAAAATTTTCGCACCTTGCAGCTTACAAGAACCACAATTCAAACAACAAAAAACTACTATTAGTTTTCATATGCATCAAACAGAAAGCTAAAAACATATACAAAGCTGCTCCTAACTTTAACATTACTCCGAATAAACATATGAACCACAATTACCGGTGAGAAGCTATTACAAGCGAAAAATGGCACTAAAAAAACCGAAAAACTCAAAATTTCTATCTGATGTCCTGAAGCTGGAATGGAGCCCTAGGTTTCATCTGCATTCAGATCCATAGTTACATAGATCCCTAGACTACTCGAAATCGCATCATAGCATAGAAAATCAACAAATGCGCCAGGAAATGATCACCCCGAGAGAAAATAAGAACCAATTGCGAGATGGACACGGATTCGCAAGTGAAAGATGAAGGACGACAAAAAAAACAACTTTGAAACCCTAAATCACCGTTGCAATTCAAATACCTTCTTCGGAAGAAACGAAACCCTAATTACCATCAAGAAAGGTAGAAAAGTGGCAACAATCTCGGACGACGCACCTTGTCTTCTTGCTGGGATTCGGCGGCGATCGCCATTGGAGTGATTTCGGCGCGGAGAGAGAGGGACAGACTTGATTTTTTTTTTTCTCTTTTTTCCTTTGTTGGCTTAAACTCGAGATGAGGGAGAGCGGCGAAGATGGCTATTTCAGAGTTCCTTCGGCGTTGCAACGGTCGGATTCCCGCGTGGACAGGTCACTCGAATGGGGTCTCGCATTTACTGCTCAATTTGAATCTCGAGAGTGAGAGAGTGAAAAAAAAAGGAGCGTGTGATTTTTCACGATCGATATTTTATTAAAATTAATTAAATAAATTATTTGTTATTAAAATTTAAATTAAAGAGATAATTACCTATAACCTCTTATAATTAACCTTAATTACCTATAACCCCGTGATTTCTGGAATTACCCATGCCCTCCCTTTTCTGAAAATATTTATTTACACCCCCGATTATTATTTAATCAAATTTTTACCAAAAAATCCAATTTTACTTTTAGTTATTTTATAATTTAATCCCTAAAAACTTGTTTTTATTATTTAACACCCCAAAATTCGATTTTTTGCAAATAAAATCCTGAAATTATTCCGATTTATAGAAAAGTCTCCGAAATTATTGCGACGGCGGCGAGGGTGGCGGCGTGCAGGCGGCGACACCGGAGGCCGGCAGCGAGAGCGGAGGCCGAGGTCGGCGCACCAGCACACGGGCGCGGACGGCCAAGGCCGAGGTCGTTCGTGCCCGCTGCCGACACACCGGCCTCGGGCTCGAGCTCGGCACGCGAGCGCGGACTGCCTCGGCCTTGGCTGTCTGCGCCCATGCCGTCCTCCCCCGCGTGCCGGGATGGAGGCCGAGGCTGTCCGCGCCCGCGTGCCGGCTTGCCGGCCTAGGCCTCCGCTCCCGCCGTCGGCCTCCAGCGTCGCCGCCTGCGCGCCGCCACCCTCGCCGCCGTCACAATAATTTCGGGGACTTTTTTGTAAATTAAAATAATTTCGGAGTGATATTTACAAAAATCTGAATTTCATGAACTTTTCTGTAAATCGAAATGATTTCGGGGTGTTATTTGCAAAAAATCGAATTTTAGGGTGTTAAATAATAAAAAATAAGTTTTTAGGGGTTTAGTTGTAAAATAACCGAGGGTAAAATCGAAATTTTTAGGGAAAAGTTTGATTAAATAACAATAAGGGGGTGCAGGTAAATATTTTGAGAAAAAGGGGATGTGGGTAATTTCAGAAATTACGGGAGGTTGTATGTAATTAAAGCTAATTACATGGGGCTACAGGTAATTATCCCTAAATTAAATGAGAAAAATTTTATATTTTTATATTTATTTTAATTGAGAAAATTAAATTAAATTAAAAAAATTTAAAATATTTTAATTGAGATGATATTTTATAAATTTATAATATAAAGTGAATATTTTTTACTAATAATAATAAAGTAAGTAGTTTTTCTTAAATTTACAATAAAATAGATATTTTTATGCTAATAATTCTTGATTTTATCATCCATTATACTTAATATTGTCACTCATTTTTAATGTTATGGTCAAAATTATAAATAAAAAAATTAATTGGATAAAATATTAAAGTTGATTAACTAGCACAATTAAATATGATCATTATATTTTCATTCAATTTCAATTATAAAAAATATAATAATTTAATTACAATTTAATTCTTTTGTATTGATAATACAATATAAAATGTAATATATTATATTGTCCCTAACAATTCCCAACTTGTTATAGGGTTTTTATCTACCTATCATTTTCTGTAAGGTTCTAAAAAAAATTTTTGACAAAATTATATCATTTGGTTATCGGTAAGTGTGATCGAAGTGCTGCAACCTCCAATCATCAATTACTCTTCTAGTTGTCAGTTGTGTAATAATTCAAATATAAAATTAGATCAATTGAGTTAGTTTGAGTCACACGACAAAATTCAAAGGCTACAAAAATGCAGGTATCTACAAGGTCTTGCTTGTCAATTTGTTCAATAGCTATATCCTATGGTACATCATTGAGTTGGAATGTTGAATCATGGTACACTCAGCTAATACAACGACAGCCTCATCAAGCTAATTGTTGCTCGAGTTTTGGGCAATGAAGGTTGCATTAGATTCTGTATGCACTTTTCTTGATTTGTAATCGCATAGTCTTTGCTGCTCTATATTATAATTTGATTTTTGAATTTTCTTAAATTATGAGATAAATGGGTTTGATGAGATTTATATTGACTTTTTAAAGCATCCTAATAAACATATGTTTATCATGGAAGTTCATATTTTAGTTTTTTTAGATTTTATGTTAAAATAAATTAGTGACTTTTTTCGGTTAATGTGGAGATGCATGCATCAAAGGATCTAGTCATATTGATATTTTGTTATGAGAGTTATTGGAGGAATGTGCAAGGTACTCAGCATCCCATTTGATTTGAGATTAGGATTGGAGATAGTCCCATTAAAATTTTATTTTTTCATTAAAAAATTAAACTAATTATTTTAAATTATTATTAAATAAAATTATTTTAAAAAAACTAATTAGATTTTCAATATCAACTTATTATAGAGTCAATTTTTAAAAAAATTACTAATTTAGAAAATTATTTTATTATCTCTTAATTGGACTATCTTAAATTATTTCAAACCAAACATACACTAAAGAACCAAGTATATATTTGGTAAATAGTAGTCTTCTTGGTTGATGCAAAGAAGTACATGTTTTCATAATTATGTCTCAAAGCATGTAAGCTTGTCAAAGTATAGACATATCAACTAATTGTGAGAAGTATTTATTCCTAGGCATCACCCCTTCAATCTATATGTCGATTAATGACAATTTTCAATTAATAGTAATATGGAGAGTGGTGAAGAAGTTGGAGCATAACGATATTTACATATCACTTAAGGACATACAAGATCCCATATGTACAATGCCTCTTGAAAAATCTCAATGATAGAGTTATTCATCAATAAAGTCAATCTAAGTTAATAGATTAACTCTTTTCACTCCTACATTTAGTGCATACTAATATGGGCAAAAAAATTAGTTTGTTAAAAGAATCTTCTAAGCCTCATATTGTGAAAGAATTTGAGTATATTAATTAAGATTTAGATGCTTGCTCTTATGATTCTAATTTTCACATGTTGATATTTATTTATTTATTTAATGATGATGAGGAGGATGAGGTAGTGTTGGAGCAAGAGTAAGAGGAGATAGAGCAAGGGCAAAAGGGGATGGGGCAAAGCTAAGAAGAATGAGTAGAAAATTATACACTATCTTTAATTGGAGTTGACATATATGATCTTAGGATGCAAAAAGATGATGCACAAAGTAGAAGACATTTTTGACAATGTGCATGCATTAAGATTGGTTCTCAAACAACATTGTATTATCCACAAGTTTCAATTTTTATTTGTTAAAAAAAAATAGAGTAACAATCAAGTGTACTTTTAAAAATTGTTCGTGGAATGTACATGTTTCAAAAGTGTCTAATAGTGTAATTTTTTAGGTGAAAAAAAAAACTAGTTTACTCATGTATTGTTATCAGCAATGTTAGAAATAAAATGACAAGTGTTGAATCAATACACAAACAAATTTCACCTTGAATAAAGGTTAATAAGCAAATCACAGTGAAGTAAATACAAATAGGATGGATGAAAAATAGTCTTTGATTGAGTTATATGCATGAATGGAGAGAAAAAGACTTTGCTCAAAAGTTTCTCCATGGCAGAGAAGAAAATTATTTTAGTTTGTTTTATTCTCTCAAGGTAAAGTTGAAGAGAAGTAACCCAAAGAATGTTTTGTACTTTATCCAAGATTCAGAAGGAGCTTTCCAAAGATATTTTGTCATTAGCTGCTTGTAGTAAGAGATTTCTTGTTGGATATATGTCTATATTGGGACTTGATAGATGCTTCTTAAAAGGTAATTACAAAGACACAATGCTCTCATATTGCTAAATTGATGGAGAGAACAGCTTAATCCTAGTTGTATATGCAATAGCAGAGGGAAAAATATATTAGTCTCGATTATGATTTTTGTACAAATTGAAGCATGTATTGGAGAATTTGAATAATTTGTCTATTATTTCAAAGGCATAAGGGTATTTTTGAGGTTATGAAGAATATCTTCATACACATCGAACACGAAGATTGTATAAGATAGGTAATTGCAAACTTCAAGAAATTCTTTCTTAGAAAGAAAATAGAGAATATAATTTTTAAAGTCTCACATAACTTTTTACCTTCTAAATTCATTAAGTACATGGAGAATATTAAGCAACTAGCTATACTAACTTAACAATATATGAAAAAAATAAATGATTATGCATGGAGTAAAAGTTAATTTAAATAAAATTTAATTATGTGACTATAAATATTTTTGAGTTCCTTAATAATTTTATTCAATATGATAGGAGGCTTCTCTTATTTAAACTCATTGATGCTATCAAACATAATATAATGAGAAATTTTGACACAAGGAGAAATGAAATTCAAATAAAGTGTAAGACTAGTGCCCAAAATAGAGAATTTTATTAGAGAAGTTTCATACGTAAATGGTGCATATCATATTTTGAGATCAATTGATGACATCTTAAATATCAATAATCCTAAAGAGAGATAGATTATAGATATAAGACATAGAATTTGTGATTGTAGATAATGATAGCTAACAAGTATACCTTATATTCACGGTGTTGTTGCTCTTCTTGATATTATATTTAATCCAATTCGTTTTATTAACGATTATTGTACTTTGAAAATATATAAAAGAACATATGTTATTTTTGTCATCCCACTTCCAAGTAAATAATTTTTGGTGTCAATATCATATGTTATATTTGTACTTTCCCCTCATTCGATGAGACACCTAGCCGACTTAAGAGAAAAGGTATTAAGGATCCAATTGAGAAAAAAATAAATAAATTTATATATATTTGTGATAATTGTGATAGTTTAGGATACAATAAGAGGATATGTAAAGAGTCTTTTAGACTCCAATAACTAACATAAGTTTTTGGAGCTAGTAACAATTTAGGATCAATGGAAAATCGAGAAGTAGCAAAAAATAAAGATTGAGGAAGTGGTAGGGAAAGGGCAAGAGATAGGGATGGATGGGCAAATGCAAAAAAAAAAGGTAGGGAAAGAAGTCCAAAATTTAGTATGTTTTTACCATCATGTGAATTATTCTTTATAAAACATATACAATTTATTTTTGTATTATAAATTATATAATTTTCAAAATGTGAATTAATAAATGTCTCTATGCTCAATGATGTAGGATTTAGTTGGATAGCTCAAGCATGGGATGAATGGTAAATTTTTGTTACAATAACTTTGATATTGTTCTTTACTTAGTTCTACTATCTTTATAAACTTTTAGAAATAAATGATCTTGTATGAACGCTAAATCATGTGATTTTATTTATATTATGGGCGAAATTTGGATTATGTTATATTATTAGTATATTAGGTAAACTTGTAATAATGAATGTCCTGATGTTATTCAATCTGCAAGTAAAGTTAAACATATGATATTATTAGTAGATTGAATATGTTGCTTTAATACTATTAATTATATGTTATGTTGATTTAAGATGAATGAATGATTGAAATATTCAATTTTGTTAAAATTTAGACTAATATGTAAATATTTAACAAGGTAGGTAGGTTACATATAAATTTTAATCATTCAAGTTGGTTTATGCAATTATAATAAATTTAAAATATAAATAACTTTCACAACATGGTATTAGTTACAATTATTTTACTTATACGATGTTACTTGCTATTATTTTTCTTGTATGGTGTTATTTGTAATTATTTGTGTTATAGAGTATTCTTTACAAATTGTAACTATAAATATACATAAATTTCGTCTTATAGGATCTCCAATGCAAGTTATAGCAAATTTATAATGTGAATAATCTTAACATATAGTGTTAATTGCAATTATCTATCTTACAAAATTTTTTGTAAATTATAATAATATTAAACTGTAAAATATTCGAGTTTGGATAATATTTGTAAATATTAAATTTACAGGATGTTATTTATAAATATTTATCTTTTGATGTTTTTTATTTTTCATACAAAATATAAGACAAAATAATTTGCCTACAAAATCAAAAGCTATTTCAAAAAATAAAAAATATTACAAGTGGTGAGAGTATAATGTAACCAAAGAAAATATGAGAGCTCATATGAAAATATTTAATTAATATGGAGAATTTTTTAGAATTTCAGAATACTTTTTTGTAAATTTGATTGATCCAATGCTAACTTTCGAAAACGTAGAAGAGTCATTTTGCAGAAAAGAGAGAAAATATTCCTTACAAATGCAGTTCAAAGTTAACTCATGAAATATATGTAACAAAATTTCAAAAAAAAAGCTAAATATTGAATTCACAGCAAGTTATTGATAAATAAGTTATTTTTCAGGAGAACTAAATCATTCTATAATAAAGCACAATAAATGATGTCTGCAAATAACCCCTTGTCAAGCTTAATATTTAGAAATTTTAATATTCAATCCTTTGAGATATGCTTTACGTAAGAACAATTCCCTCAATTGCGATATTTACTTATAAACCCCTTTTTTTTTTTCATTTTTCTAACCCACAATCCCTTGATTGAATTTCAATCAAAATTTAAATAAAAAATGTCACTTTTACCCTTCAGCTAATTTTTATATAAGCACTTAATTTTTTAAAAAATAATAAAAATTATTTTTTTACATATTTTTAAAAATTCATTACTTTTTGCAAAGTTTAATCAAATTAAGAACTTTTTTGTGAACTTTTAATTAACTGTGGGTTTTCTACAAATTTGTAATAAAAATTAACACTTGTTTGTAAGATTTTAACTAAAATGAGGATTTCTTTATAAATGTTTTAAAAACTAATATAAAATTTTCATTTTAAAAAAATTATAAAATACCCCTCATTTTACATAAAATCTTATAAAAAAGCATTAATTTTGATTAAAAATTTGTAAAAAACCACAATTTATTAAAATTTCACAAAAAAGTCCCAACTTTGATTAAACTTTGCAAAAAATAATGAATTTCTAAAAATATGTAAAAAATTTCATTCTCAAAAATTACATACAAGTCCTTATTTTCTCAAAAATTTACAAAACTATTGTTATTTTTAAAATTTACAGAAAAACCTCATTTTTTCAAAAATCATAAAAATCCTTGTTTTATAAAATTTTGCAGAAAAGTCCTAGTATTATTAAAAATTGATACACAACGCTCATTTTTTAAAAAAATTGCAGAAACATCCTCACTTTAATAGAAATGTACAAAAAAGCCCACATATTTTTAAACTTTACAAAAAAGTCCTTATTTTAAAATTTAAAAAAGGTAATCAATTTCTTTAAAATTTTTGAATAAAAATACTCATTTTCTAAAAAAATTATAGAAAAGTCCATATTTCATGAAAAATCAGAAAAACATCATTGTCTTCTTGAAAATTTACAATTAAAACCTCAATTTTTAGAATTACAGAAAAATCCTTGTTTTAAAATTTTATTAAAAAATTAAATCCTCAAAGTTTACAAAAAGTGTTCATTTTCTTAAAAATTTACAAAATGTCCACAGTTTGATAAAAAAAGATGTAGAAAAGTAATTAGTTTTTTATAAATTCCCAAAAAAGTTTGCACAAAAGACCTTGGTTTTTTAAAGATTTATAGAAAAGTCCTCATTTTTTGTGAAATGTTCTTCTTTTTTCAAAAATTGCAAAATCTTCTTTTTTTCATAAAAAATTGGTAAAAACTTCATTTTCTTTAAAAATTAATGAGGGTTTTTTTTCTAATTTTATATAAAAAATCATTAAATGCTCAAAAGTTTACTAAAAGCAAGGCTTGCAGTTTTGGCCGAAACTGAGCCGTTTCGGCTGGAACCGCAATGAAACCGTGTATATCGGATCGGTTAGGGTTTACTGTTCATTACTGTTCATCTTCGCCAACGAACGCAGGCGGGAGTGTGCTCGAGCGCGCGGGAGCGGGAGCTCACCGGGCTCGTGCGTGGGGGCGGGAGCTCGCCGGGCTCAAGTGCGGGCGAGCGGGAGCTCGCCGGGATTGCGCGCGGGGGCGGGAGCTCGCCGAGATTGCGCGCAGGGGCGGGAGCTCACCGGGATCGAGCGCACGGGTGGGAGCTCGTCGGGCTCGAGTGCGGGCGGGCGGGCGAGAGCTTGCCAGGCTCGCGCGGGCGGGCGGACGAGAGCTCGCCGAGCTCGCGTGGGCAGGGGTGGGGGGTGGGTGGGGAGGGTGGTTGGGGCGTGGGGAGGACCTCGCACCGGCTTCGTGTCTGAGCCCAAAGGCCCTGCGCACTTGCTAGTCTACTGCCGCTCTTTCGCCTATCTCGTGCTCTCAACGACTTGACCCGTACTCCCACAAGATGAGGCCGGCCTTACACTGGGGCCAGCGCTATCGCTAATTTGATTTCGACGTCCTTATCGGTTTCTATCAGATAATGTTTACGTACATTATATTATTCACGTAATTATCCATTATTTTTTAAAATTTATAAACATATTATTTTTTTTAATTTGAAGTTAAAAAATAATTAAAATAAAGTTAAATTTTAGTCAAAATATAATTTTTCATTTTGGACCTTCGATGTATGGTTATACTTCAGAATCGCTGCCATGAGATTGCGCAAAGCTAATTGTTCTGACTCATATGCCTACAAATGCTCGTCCATATCATCTAGGTACTCAATTTGTAATTCCACACCCAGATGTTTCAAACTCAATTGATGATAATTATGATGATTAGTTGTATTATCTTAGAATTTATAAATTATGTATATGTGAAGTACATTTTAATGAAAAATTAAATGTGCTTATGTTAATTTTTAACTTTAAATCATATTCATATTATTTCTTGTATATTTTTTAATACACTAATATATATTTAAAATAGACTATATCAATCACTAACTATCAAAATTAATATTAATTAACTAAAATAATATTTAATATTGTGGTAAAATTAAGTATAAATTCATTCCTAATTTTTCAAATTTTTCCAATTTTTTTCAATATTCTATCATATTTTTAATTTGAAGTCAAAGTACAGTCAAAATATAGTCAAACTCTGGTAAACACCCAATTAATAATTTAAAAAAATCTTTCGGCCGAAACCGAAACGGTCGAAACTAAAACCGAAACGGCCAAAACGTATCGGTTTCGCTGGGTCCCGAAACCGAAACCGATACCGAAACAACAAACCTTGACAAAAACGGTTCATTTTCTTAAAAATTTACAAAAAGTCCACAGCTCAATAAAAATATGTAGAAAAGTAATTCGTTTTTATAAATTCAAAACAAAGTTTGCACAAAAATGGTTTTTTAAAGATCTATGAAAAGTTCTCATTTTTTTGAAATGCCCTTATTTTTTAAAAATTTACAAAATAGTCTTGTTTTCTTAAAAAAAGGTAAAAACTTCATTTTCTTAAAAAATTAATTAGGGGTTTTTTCTAATTTTAAAAAAAATAAGGACTTTTTAGAAAATTTTTAAAAATGAAGGCCTTTTTATAAATCTTAAATTTATTCTTCAAATTTGGAAAGGATTAAGTATCTTTCTGTAAATTTTTTAAAAATTAAGAGCCTTTTTATAGTTTTTAAAAATTTGAGGGCTTTTGTCCAAATTTTTAAGATAACGAGGATTTTTATATAAATTTTAATAAAACAATAACTTTTATTCAAAATTTTAAGAAATAAGAGGTTTTTTGTAAGTTTTAAAAAATTTAGTACTTTTTCGTAAGTTTTTGAAAACAAATGTCTTTTAATAATTTTTAAGGAAAAGAAGAGTTTTTCTACAATTTTTTAAAAATGTGGTTTTTTGTATATTTTTGAAAATTTATTATTTTGAAAAAATTAAGAAGTTTTCTCTAGAGTTATAATAAAATATGGGCTATTCTGTAATCTTTTAATAAAAATGAAGACTTTTTTTATGATTTTTATAAAACAAGAGGTTTTTATAATTTTTTAAGAAGGTCATAATTTTTATATAATTTTTTAAAAATTGAGTACTTATATAAAAATTAACTTAAGGATAAAAATAGAATATTTGGCTTAAATTTTGATTAAAATTTAATCTAAAAAATTATAAGTTATAAAATTGGAAAAAAATTGTCCGCAAATACTAAAATCGCGAGAATTTATTTGTAAATAGAGCACATTTTCAAGAGTACATAAAAATCCTAATATTTACCTCAGATGAATCTGGATTGAATTACCTCCATGTACACTTGGTACATTCTTACAAATTCCTTGTCAACGGATCGGATATTTCGCAGCTCGTAGACATCCAGAAGATCTGCTAGCTCCGATGACCTCGGATCCTTTCGTCGAGACCCGAATCCGTCACCAGCGGACCGTCGCCGGAGTCAACTTCCCGGCGGTGCTGACCCCGAACCCAGCGGCGGAGATGGACCTGCCCCGGTTCACGGAGGTTGTTAGGGCGCAGAAGCCCCGCTTGGAGTCGCTGCTACGGTCGAGCGGTGCGGTTCTCTTCAGGGGGTTCCCGGTCTGCACCGCGTCGGACTTCGACCGGGTCGTGGAGGCCTTCGGCTACGACGAACTTCCTTATGTCGGCGGGGCGGCGCTGCGGACCAACGTCGTCGGCCGGGTGTTCACTGCCAACGATTCGCCGCTGGACCAGAATATCCCGTTCCACCACGAGATGGCACAGGTCCGATCCGTTTCCATCCTTTTCTTTCCATATACTTATCCGTTTTTTGTTGAATTACTCGAAATTTTTGGGTCAATTGGTCTAATTTTTTGTTGTTGCAATTCGATTGCTTCAAAGTTTTGAACTTTTTAGACTATGATCATAGGGATTGTTTTGTGGGGTTTTACCGTTAAGTAGTGATTTTAAGTGACATTTTTTCGGAAGGTAGTGAATTTAAGAGAATTTTTAGAATTACCGCGGTATTCATAAGATGGAGCAAATATCAAAAAAGGAAATTTTGATGGAAAATGTACTACTGTTGATATAAAATTTGAAGATTTTGGAGTTTTTCTTCCTATTCGGTCAACAATGTTATGTGGTTTTGGATATTTTATCTTCAAACTGATCGTCTAAAATAGTTATTTCTCATCTTGGAATGTGAGCTAGTTTATTGCTAAGAGAAGTACTTAATTTCACTCAGGAAGTTTAATTCTTGAGGTGAATTGTGCTGCTGTTGTATTTGGTGGTGTACTTCAGCTTCTGGAGTTCCCATCGAAATTGTTCTTCTTCTGCGAAGAGAAGCCCAAAAGTGGTGGAGAAACTCCGATAGTGCTTAGCCATTATGTTTATGAAAGGATGAAGGAGAAGTTTCCTGAGTTTGTAGCTAGACTGGAGGAGCATGGGTTGATTTATGTAAGAATATTAGGAGAGGGAGATGCATGAGCTCCTATTTCCATTTTTCATTAATGAACTTACTCTTTGGAGATTGTTGTTAGCTAAGGATTGGTGGTACTGATCTTATTCCTCGATTTAACTTATGAGTGAAACCAATTGCTTAATCAAAGTTATGTTTTGTCTTTAGCATTTTCAGTTTTGAATAGTGTAGCTTATATGGTACTTTAAATTCAGTACTACTTGATGTTTGTGGTGCTTCCTCTTATGGAATTTCAGATTCAATGGGTAGCTTATTGGTTTAAGTAGATCAATAGGGTTGACTATTTGACTGTGACCCATGTTATGACAGATGCATGTTGTTACTTGGTCACCATTTAAGATCCTATTGTGAAGAGCTATGTTCAACAGCATATTCTGACTTGCACAAAAATAAAAAATATATCGAAATCTCATTTGTGGAGTTTACTTCCAGAATATTGTTTATGTTTGCTTATTGGTGAAACTTGTAGCACCTGTGCGTTATCATTACCTCAATTGTGATCTTTGTATTTAGAATCACGCCTATCATATTGTTTTGGATATGTTCCTCTATTTCTTCATGATGCTAAGCAGGCACAATTCTTTTTTTAAAATGAATTTTGCTGTTCATGGTCCCTTACTGGATTTCATTCTTTAATTGTTTGTGCCCTATCATAATGGCCTTTGCATCTCTAATCATTGAGCAAAGTCTTTTCCTATTATTCCCAGATCTAATTTAGTTCTGCCACAACATACTGTCTTCAAAGGGTTTGGCATCTGAATCTGATGCTCTAATTTTATATGCATTAGGGCAGCAAAAATGGGCATGAAGTTGGAATGGATGGAGGATGGTGTGAGAACAAGAAGGGGACCCATGCCAGCAATCAAATACGACAATACTAGGGGCCGGAAAATATGGTTTAATGGCATGGTTGCTGCTTATACATGGTGGAAGGATGCTTGCAATGATCCCCTCAAGGCAGCTACCTTTGGATATGAAATTCCTACTTTTGGAGATGGAATTCCCTTACCTGCCGATATCATAGAAGAATGTTTGAAGATTCTTGAGGAGGAATCTGTTGCCATGCCTTGGGAGCAAGGTGACATTCTTCTGTTGGACAACCTGGCTGTTCTTCATTCTCGCCGATCATTTGATCCACCTGGACGAATCCTTGCTTCGCTTTGTAAATAATTATCTGCTCACTATTATTGTTCATTTATGAACACATGTATCTAACATAGTAGAGGAATTAATACATGCTACATATATACCATGGCCTCATAATACATGCAATTGCAGAGATGTAGTTAGTATTATTTTCTCCTATTTAAACCATGTTTCACATGGTTCACTTTTGTATGCTGTTGTATCTTTTTTTCTCTTTTGGGATCTGACGGTACTTGTTTATACTTAATGCTAAACACAAAATCTACCATATTGTTCTGCTTTTTTGCCCTTATGGTTCACTCTAGATGTAATTTTGGTCTGTATAGACAAATGCATTTGGGGGATATCAAATATAGCCAATAATCTCAGTGTGATTGCTAGAAATGGAAATTAACAAATATCAAGCTGAAATGCACTTTTATGCTTCTCACAATTCTTAAAATACAATTAATAAATCAATTTTGTTAAATATTTTAGAGCTTTTAGCAAATAATTATCTATCTTATGGTGAATTTATAAAAAATCATTTACTTTATTACTATTGGTAAAAAATTATTTGTCTTATACTAGAAATTTTTAAAAAATCACCTTAATTAGAATATTTTAAAAAAAATTATTTTATTTTAATTTTATCAATTAAATTAATATAAAGATTAAATTATTTTCATTCAGTTTTATTTTAAACAACCGATTCATAATTATCAGATAATCGGTTTAACAAAACTAAATTTTAATTTTTCAATTTCATAAAATTGGATAATCGATCTCTGATAAAAACTAAAATAAGTTAAGTTATCTTTCATATTAATTTTATATTTATTTAAACTAAAATCAAAAGATAATTATTTATATTTTTACATTAATTTTAATTAATAAATTTAAAATTAAATACTATATTTTTAAAAAATATTTTAATCGATATAATTTTTTATAAATTTATAATATGAGTTATTTTTTTACTGCTAATAATGACGTGTTGATTTTTTATAAATTCATAATAAAAGAGATAATTATTTGCTAGAAACTCAATATTTTAATGATGTTGGCTCATAGACCCGCTTCCCTCTGTCTATATTCTCCAATTCCGGTTCGACGCGTGAATAGAGGGCAGCACGTCACGGTGAGATCTGGTTTATGGGCTGGTTCTCAACCCATGACAGCGGCGAATTTGGTGGTCTGCTAGACAAATTGGGCCTATTTCCAACCACGAAAACAATGGTTCGGTAGACTTGGGAAGGCCCGGTTGTTGTGATGCCCTGCGTTGGGTTGATTGCCAAAACCAAGTTTAGCGGCCTATGAGCTCCATGTGTTTATTATTTTCTAATTTTTTTTCAGAATTTTTGCAAAAAAATTTGTAAATTCAAGAGACCATGTTTGGATAACAAGAGTCTTTTTGAAAAATTTTGGAAAAAAATTATAAAATAATAAATATGTGAGATTAAATTTTAGAATTCTCTTTTTAAAAACAACGTGTTTTTCATGGTATTAACATTAGTTGGATTAAAATTTCCAAGGATTCTTGAATAATACCAACATTATCTCTTTCGGATAGTCTCTGGTCATGAGCGCAATGAAGAGCCACGTCCGATCCAAACTCAGCTGTATGACACGCAACTCCGCCACATCCGAAGGTACGTGTGAAAACCAAAAAACAAAACAAACAAACAAGGCATTTAGATTTAAATTTAAAATTTTAAAATTCAGGGAGTTTTTTTATAAAATAATCAAAATTTAATCCTAACACCAAGATTCCTCCTCCTCCTGATGTGAATTATTTTTTTTTAAAAAAAAAACCGGTCGCGACTACTAAGAAGAAATAAATAAATAAATAAATAAGGAGCGATAGTTAGAATTTAATAAGAACGACAAGCTTAACAATACACGAATAGCCAATACTTTGATTTTTCTCTTAAAATTTTAGACTTTCTAAGTAGACAATAATTTCGTCTTTTTTTTGCAATCAAATCTTAATTTATATTCTCCATGTTTTTAGTTTTGAGATTTTGATTTTGATTTTATTCTTATATTAATTTTTGTCCTATTCTTGAAAATTCTTTTGAGCTAATATGTTAAATCTTAAGACTTAAATTTTCGTTACCTATTGTGGTCTTACTAGAGTTATTTATATTTTGAAATTTAATCTAATTTTATTAGTGAATTTTTGAAGGCTATTTTGATACTTAGAATTTAAGATGAAGGATATTTTGAAGGTATGATTTTCAAGTATGCTTTGTAATATCATGAATATGATCAAGAAACTGTTATATCATGTTTCTATTTAAGTTAATATTTGTTCTAAAATTATAGAAGTTCATATATATGGTTTGAAGGTTAATTATACATGTCAAAAAGTTTTTATCTTGAGATTATTGTGGAATTTGATGTAGGATCAAATTAGAGTCATTGTAACATGTATTCATTGGTTTTAATAGCAAAGAAGAATAGATGTATGTTACAAGTCTTAATCTTGAAATTATTATGGTTGATTGATATGTTGGATAGAAATTAAAATAAAACTATTATGGTACGCACTCTTGATCAATTTTTAAATAACACTTTTAGTATATGTTAACGTCAAAGAAGTTGGGTAAAATAATATTTAAGTTAGTGTGTTAAAAATATTCTTGTTTGATATTGGTAGTTATGATTATGTTCATTTTATTTTATAGGTTCAGACAATAAGACTTAAGTTATTTTTTTGTATTTGTCATAATTCTCTCTCAAATAAAAAAATGAGTGATCCTCAATAATGTTAAGTTGGTGACCTATTTGGTGAATTTGTATTTTTTTGATAAGTATGGATTATAATTTGTTATGGGAGTTGAAAGAGTATTAAACTAAATCAATATAGTGGAGCAGATACCAAATATCCTAAAAGCCTAAACTCATGGGATATGAGACTTTTTTCACTATATATATTGGACTCTATCTATACAATATCTGATGTAGAACAAATTCATTACATACGATATTATAACAATCTTCTCCTTCAGGTATGATTTGATTACATCAATTTTAACACTCTTAATCAAGAATTTTTTACTCGACTAATTTTAACGTGATACCACTTATTGGGGAGTCGAAAAAGTGTTGAATCGAATAATATAGTGGGCCGGACACCAAACTATCCTAAAAGCCTAAACTCATGAAATATTGCTTTTTTTTCACTATATATATTGAACTCTATCTATCCAATATCTAATGTAAGATTGATTCATCACATCTAACATTATAACAATGATTATATGCTATATTTACTTTTAAATACATTTTGATAACTTGAAGGTATTCCGAAAGAACTATATCTTTATCTTGTATTTATATTATAGTTACTTGTCTTGAAAATATAAGATCATATATGTGAATTTATGAAAAATGTTATTTATCTTTTGATACTTATTTGGATTTTTGTATTGAACTTGCAGATCATGCAAGTGTTCAGTGTAAGAACTTCCCGATTTGTTAATATTATTAGATTATAATATTATATTTTTTATATTTTACTATGTTGTCTCCTACTTAATTCCTGTCTTATCCTACCATTGAGGTTAAATAGCCACTTGATTTCTGTCGTCTTACCTTACCATTGAAGTTAAATGGTCATATCGATATGTACTTGTATTCCTATTAAAAATCACTTTCACTGTCACTCACGGGCATCAAAATAGTGGTATATTCCTGATAAGACTCTTTTCATGGGGTAATATTAATAAGACCTCTTTTATGAAATATTTCTGATAAGACCCATTTTATGAAAAATTTTGGATTCTTGTTACAGCCACTAATTTTAAGTGTGCTCACTTGTATATGATTCGAATCACCCATTGTGTGTGTGTACTCATTGCTTATTTTGAAGATACTAGTCATTACATGTTTAACTTGATTTATGATTTTCTGAATGAGTTCTTACTAATAAATTTGAAAACATAATTATTATTAATTTTGGGTATTTTATCTTTGTAGTATTTGCTTGAAGTTTAAAAGAAATTTAACTTTATTTGAAATAAATTTTTAAACTATATATCTATATATATATATGAGTTGCCTTGAACACCAGCCACTTTATTTTTGGTCTTGATTGATAATTATCTAAATGATTCTTATTTCATGAGTTTTATCCTTTTGTTCTTGTTAAGTTTTGACAGAATTATATTTGCGATACTTGTTTGAAATTTAAATAAATTTGATTCTACTTAAAATCGATTTTACGTCGTATGTATATGAAAAATATTATTTTTAGTATAAGATTATTTATTTTTTTACAAATTTAATCTTTAGATAGGAGTTTTTGAGTATTAGTTAGTTAAACCGTAAAGTAATGTAAATATTTAAATTAAATTTATTTATTTTAGCACTTGAAAAATTAATAAAAATATGATAAGATAATTTAATAATTTTATAATGAAATTATCGATGTTTAATTTTGAGGATTATAAATATAATTTTTGTGAATTATTATATGTATAAGTTTAATGATTTGATTTTATATACTTATAAAATTTTAATTTCATAAATATGCGATATTATTATATTTTTAAAACTAAAAATTTTAAGTTTTGGATGTGACAGTACGTCCCCTTTAAAAACAAGGGCACTCTTGATGAATCGCATGCGTATAGTAACCTGAGAAGCAAATTAGGTCGCTGCCTCCCAACCACCACTCCGAAGCTTATTACATGGTCTCCAAAGAACACTGACGAAACGACTCCTGTGTGCCATTCACGGTCTTCGCCCGAGGCGGTAAATTATTATCCGGGTTAAATAGATTTGCTACAGTGACCCAACTCTACTGACGCAGCCGGACCGCTGAACAGTTGCGACCAAATCCGGTTTCGCGGTAGCTACAGTCTTCTTGGTTGCTTTTGTTAGGTTTCTAGTTATGCTCAACTGGAAGTGACCGACTATTGATTTAGATTTCTCGAGACAGTTCTGATCATTAAATTATTCATGGATCCGTCTAAACAGTCCTTAAGGTATTGCTTCCATTGCAGAAAACCTAACACAAAATCTCCAAATGAAGTGCATGAATGTGTCCTCATCATGTCTTGGTATGGTAATCGTATGCATAGATTAAACAAAAACCCTAATTAGATGGTTATTTAAAAGAAAAACAATAATTAAATTATTGTACAATTACTCATATATTAGTTAAGCAGTTAGAGAGTCGTTTAGCATATTCAAAGATTGATCATTGGACGTCAGATAATCAAGATATGAGATACGATGAGAAGACTGTCTTTACCTAGCAAAGCAGCAACTCCTACTTAGCCTCAAGGCTTGCATTTAATTCCCAGCCTTGATGCATTGATGAGGTCCTACCACCCAACTGCCATTTTAGGCACCCAAGCTGCTCTCCTCTCTGGAGTTGCCCTACCAACTTTAATGATTTAAATTTAAATCAAGATGTTTTTTCACATGCGTATGCCCTTGTAAAATCTCAAAAATGCACAAAAAACCCTTCATAATTTTGTAAGAGTACATACGCAGAAATCCCTTGGATCAATCAACTTCTCTCCGCCACTATATTACCCCACGAAACCCTATCATCCTACTCCACTCCAACACAATGGCCCCCAAACTCCTCCCCATTCTCTGCACGATCTTGTTGCTCCTTCACACCAATGCCCGCAAAGAAAACAAAGCCAAACAAGCTCAAATCCAAGGCATGTTTGTGTTTGGTAGCTCTCTAGTTGACAATGGCAACAACAACTTCTTAAGGAACTCGACTGCAAGGGCCGATTATCCGCCGTATGGAATCGACTTCCCGCTTGGACCCTCGGGGAGGTTCTCGAACGGCAGGAATCCGATAGACGTGCTCGGAGAACTTCTCCATCTTCCTTCTCTCATTCCGCCATTCTCTGACCCCAAAACCAATGGAAACAGGATTGTTCATGGCGTCAACTTCGCCTCTGGCGGCTCGGGAATCTTGGACCAGACTGGCTCCATCACTGTAAGCTGCCTGGAACATGACAACATTTTTGTCCATGTAGATTTGATTTCTTTAGTTGGCAGCGTGGCATGTTTGTTTTGTAGGGAGAGGTGACAAGCTTGAACAAGCAAATCAAGAACTTCAAGAAGATTACACTTTCAGACTTGAACGTTCAGCTTCGCTTCAATGGCAGCAACCAGGACCATCTGTCCAGGTATTTGTTCGTTGTAGGAACTGGCGGCAACGACTACTTGTTAAACTACTTCAACTCTAACAAGAACAGCAGGCCAAGCCTGTCAAACTTCACAACAAGACTAATTGCTGCTCTGGAAGGCCAACTCAAGGTCAGATATTACATTTCAGTGTTAATTTAGGTTCGCCGTTTCGGGGGCCGCCGAGTGATAAAAATGTTTTACATGCAGAGTTTGTACAGATTGGGGGCGAGGAAATTTGTGCTGTTTTCGATCCAAGCAATGGGGTGCACGCCGGTGGTGCGGGCGAGCTTGCCTGTGAACAATGGGAGCTGCGTGGAGGCCATGAACGAGGCGGCGACGGTCTTCAACAGTCGGCTTAGACAGCTGGTCCACGGCGCAGCCAAGGCCAACATGCCCGGTTCCAGGATGGTCTTTGTCGACTCCTACAAGATCATCAGGGACATCATTGACGACCCCGCCGGAAACGGTACTTCCCTCCTTAGGCGACTTTGTGGTTTATGCATTCATGGAATGCCTTCTAAGAGGCATAGTTACAAAAAACCCCTCCAGCCCTACAATATTAGACAGTGGTAACCAGCAAACTTTCATAACCTAGTAGTTCAAACGAAAACATAAACAATTTTTAAAACTAAAATATTTATCCATAAAAATGTACAACTAAATAAGAGAAAAACAATAAATAAGTGATCAAAAAGATATTTAAATGCGAGTGAAGTAATTATATTTAACACAATCGCGGATAAGTCCTTTTATACAACATCAGTAGACTTCAAGGGTGTAAATGCAGCATTAAGGCATAATCACGTTCAGCTAGCAGCCCACATGTTGATTGCTTGCCTAGCTTGGCGGCTTCTAATCATGAGGAAACCTGGAAGGAAGCCATTAATGATACAGGCATTGGTCCTTGCAGAAGCATATGCATATCTTGATGGTTTAAGTATACAGATGTAACACATGCAAATGCTGTATCTGTTTGCCTGAACACTGTTGCCTTTGTTTCTTCTATGCTTAGGGTTTTCGGACACCTGCAAGGCTTGCTGCGATCTATCGATGAGCACGGGAGATGGAAATGGCATACTGTGCAGACGGCGGGGACGCGCGTGCAGGGATCGGAAAGCACACGTGTTCTTCGACGGCCTTCATCCAACGGATGCCGTGAATTTGAGGATTGCTCACAAGGCCTACAACTCGAAGCTGAAGAGCGAAGTTTATCCTACCAATGTTAAGAACTTGGCTAGTCTGTAGAAGAGGATGAATGCATTATATGCTGCTAGGTGCTAATATATACCTCCTATAAGTTGGTGTTTGTTTTGTGAAATTTTAAAATTTTAAAAATCTTAATATTTTAAAACTTTAAAATTCTAAATTTGAAATTTTGTATTTATTTTATAAAATATATAATTTTAGAATTTTAGAATTTTATGTTTATTTTGTTAAATTTATAAATTTTGTATTTGTTTGATTAAAATTTTATAATATGGTTATTATAGAATTTGTGTGGTGAGATTACCTTATTTCAAATTTATTTAGTATTTTATTTTATATGCTATTAATGAATAAAATATTGTATTAAATAGTACCAAAATTTGATATCTTAATAATATATTGAACTTCTAATAAATAAATTAAAATTTTAAATTTAAATAATGATGTGATAAATTATATATGTAAATATACAAAAAAAAAATTATTTTTACTATCACTTGTAAAAATATATATCAATTTAAAAATTATATAATATTTTTATTATGCATAAATTATAGAATTCATAAAAAATATGCAAAATAAATAATTATCGTAATTTAGGTAACCACATATGATCCAATACCACAAAAATTAATACAATAGTTTTGGCATTTATCATAAGTTTTTTCTCATTATGATTTCTATCAGAAAATCTTTTTTCAAGAAAATAATAAAATCATATTAACAATTTCTTTTCTGTCAAGTTTATTTGTGGAAATTATGTTTGTCTTTTTCTATTCAAATTATGAACAGTTCAGAAATAGTCCTCCATTTATGTAGTCTAAATTAAGATTAAGATGATTTAGCAAAATTTTCTTTAAAAAGAGATATAGAGAGCATCACAAAGCCAATATATTTAAATATGTATGAATTGCTCTTGAAAGATATATTTCAAGCCAACTTAAAATTAAATATAGAACAAAATATTCAAGAAATAATACTATTATAAAAATAAGGATGGTGATCAACTAATGGATTTAGTGTATTACCAACTTGCAAAGAAGAATATATTTCAAATTAAAATTTTCAGATTGGCATTTGCATCCAATTACCATACTATATAATGAGAACTACTCCATATTAATAAGCAGAAGTCTGAATATATACGCTAATAAATACAACTAATAAAGATGTCAAACCTGAGTGTAGATAGAAAAAAAATAAAAGTAAATTTTATCTCAAGAAATTCTTGTTTATAATGTTGAATTGATTATGTAGTCAAAACATTTAACTCTGCATTTATAAAAGAATACCAACAAAGTTTGAAAAATTGCAGATTCATGACATTTTGTTTCGAAAATTCATTCAGTATCAACTATTAGGCATTGATGCCAATAGTTGAAAAACATAAACAAACTAGCAAAATTTTAATAAATAATTACAAAATATTTATTCCAAAAATTTTTAAAAAAGAAACTAACCTTACAAAGATTAATCGAAGAAAAAATGAACACAAAAAGTCAAATAATGACAAAAGAGATGTTTGAGATAACATGATACCTAGATGCATACTTTACAATTTAGTACCTGATCTCACACGGTGGATTCTCAAATCTGGGATTTTAAATTTGGGTCGGTTTTAGAGGACCATTAAATCCTGTAGTTTTTGAGAATTTTAAAAATAACAAATACTAAATTTTATTGATATCAGAATTTCAAATCCTACGAAACAAATAGACCCTCCGATAAGTTGTGGGTTATTTCATTACCCGTGTAAATTTTTTTTCCTTTCCACTTTTTGATTCATTTTTAGAATTAATCGAAAATAGTCAACTTTCGACATTTAGTTGAAATATATATTTCAAAAATATAATTATTAATATATAAAATATTAGTTATTTAATAATATTTACAAATATTTTTTAAAAATATTATTATATAAAAATATTGAGATTATTATAATTTACAATATTATTTGATCTACTTTTAAAAGTCATTCGGGATAAAAAAAATATAAAATTTAGTTTAATTATATTTTATTTTTAAATTGAAAGTGGTTTGAAGTAAACTACTTTATGAAGAGTTATTTTCGTATAACCAAATGTAAAAATTGAACAAAAGTGATTTCACGCCTTACTATTTTTATTCACTTTTAACTAATTAAAAAAGCTCTTGTTTGATTTGAGATTTTATTTTAAAATAATATCTCTAATTTAACTTTAATTAAAATTAAGACTAACTGATCTAATTAAAAAAATAAGATGATATCAACGCTCCTAAAATTAAAGGCAGCCTATGTAAGAAATTCCGGGAACATATGTACGTCTACATGTCCTTATGCATAAATGTACATGATTTATAGTCCAAATTCTAACAGCCTAAAGTTGGGGTATTCATTTGGCAGACCAAGCTTGATGAGTTCAACCACGTTGAGGCAGCCAATTGGCAAAACTAAACCCTAAATTCATGATCACAAATTCAGCATTCGAGAATTGATTAGCAAAATTGAAATATTATAAATATGAAATTTATCTGATAAATTCAGAAAAAATGGGTATAAGTTCAGAAAAAAATTAAAATAAAGTTTTATAGAGTGAGGTAGCTCAAGCCATAATAATAGTTAAAAAATTAAATCATCGAAAAAAAGGTTTTAAATGATTAGGTATTATAATTGGTATGTAAATTTTTATCATCTAATTTGATAAATTTCAAGAGTTGAAGGAACATTCATTTAAGTATAAAAATGAGGATTAAAGAATTAACTAATTGGTCATTATGGAAATATACTAAGTAGTACAATAAAATTGAAATCAATATTGAAAAAATAATTTTTTTAAAAAATAACTCATAAAATAGAATAAGAAAAGAGGAGAAAGAAAAAAAGAAGGTCAAGGCCAAAAAAAACACAAAGGGAGGTGGAGGAAAAGAAAAAGTGGAGGAAAAAGAAGAGATGGATGCCACGTGGACATATCAAATTAGGATTTTGGTATAACATATTTGTGAATTCAACGAGAAATTATTGTATTTGTAAATTTTTAATTTAATTTGCAACAAATTCGTGAACTGTCAAATAAATTAATGTTAAAATCGCGGTGCTTCAAATTCGCGAGTTATTCGCAAATATTTCAAATATTTATTAAATATTATAATTAATATTTGAAGAAAAATAAAATTTGAAAATTGATGGTTTTTTTCTGAATAATTCAGAAGATCTAAAGGACCGTTTTTTTTAAGTTGATGGTTGACTCCTCGTCTTCTCTTTGATTTTCTTGATATTGTCCAACTCAGAGTTTTATATCCCATGCGCGCCATCCACTAAAAAAAAAAGAAAATTACTCTGTTATGGATTTTCCAATTTTTTACTTACTGTTGAATATTTTTTCATAAGATCTATATTGTGCATTGGATTATATGGGAGACAGAAAGCTACAGTGCCAAGGATCAATTGTCATGTTTTCTAAAAACTAGAAAAGCATTGATCTCATTTTTTATTTGAATAAAAATTAAATAAAAGATATTATTGTAGAATAAATTTATCTTATTATTATTTTTTTAAACCAAATAAACCTTAGAAAAATTTATGCGATCCTCGTAACACAACTGTTGTCAGTGTTCTGTGATCATCCAAAATTGTGTCAAAATACATGCTTTGCTATGCTCTGACTCAGCGATGTCAAACGGTGTTAATTAACACGATTCATTTCAGCAGACATTGCTTATTGTTGTGAACCATGTGCTCATTACTGTTACGGATCATGTTAAGCCCGACCCATAACTGTAACAAGCTCATGAAAAATAAATACAGGTATGACCTACGTTTGAGTTGTGCAATATCTGACCCCCTATTTAACAAAAAAAATATTTAAAATATAAATAAATATATTTAGATCATAAAAAATAATTAATAATGAATTAGAAATTAATTGGTTAAGATTTTTGATTTTTTTTTAAAAAAATCCGAATTCTAATTTTAACAATAAAAAGAGAGAAAAAAAACTAGGAATTTGAGAAAAAGAAAATAAAATATTGGACTTCTCGGCGTGACTCACGTGTCCGACGCTACAATGTCCCCCTTACGATGGACCACCACTACGTGTCGCGTGCCACCCCCCTCCGAGTAAACCACGCGAAGCACATCATCCACCGGATTGTCCGAGCACCATCACTGCGCGGCACCATCCACTGGACCTTCTCTATTAAACAACCCCCATCCTCCTCACCATCCATCTCCAATGGCCAACGAGCAGAAGAAAACATCAATGCCGGCGTCGCGAACTAGCCAGACGGTGAAGATCCTTACCGCAGGGGCGGTGCTGCTGGTATTGGCCGGCTTGGTGCTGACGGGGACGATAGTGTTGCTGGTGCTGGCGACCCCGGTGTTCGTTGTATTCAGCCCGGTGCTGGTGCCTGTCGCCATCGTCTTATTCCTCGTTGTGGGCGGGCTGGTCGTGGCGGTGTCAACAGTGGCATGGACGTATAGCTACGTGGCCAGGAACTGCCCCCCGTGGTTCAACTGGTTGTCATCCGCAAGGAGGGCGCTGAGGAAATGGCCACCGTGGTCGGACTGGTTGGAGTCCGCAAAGAGGGTGCTGGCCAGGAAGGCGCATGAGGTGAAGGAGAAAGCTAGGAGTTAAGGTCTCTCTGATTCTGGGTCTCAATAATTGGGAAGAAATATGTTTGTTGGTGGTTCAGTGACGTGGTTAGTGCTGTGTTGTGATGTCTCTGTGTGGCCGAGTTGCTGTGTAATGTGAAATATATAATAGCTATATTACTGGTGGAAGCGTGCAATTTTTTGAGCAACTCTCTCAAACACACAAGTGCAGTTACAATTCCAGTAAATAGCTGCTGGATACTAAAAACCAAGCCACAGTACCGGGAACATGTCCCAAAGCAACTCAAGCGATTTAAGATGCATGTGTATTTGGCAATCAATATCAGAAAAAGAAAGTATCATGCACAAATATATTAGAGTTTGTGATGATTACTTATGGCAGAGGCGGCTCCAGGGAGGTAGAAGAATGAAGCAATCTTATCGCTTGAAGTTTCCAAATTGCTGCTGATCAAAGATTGAGAAGCTTCCAGTTCCTCCTGTTGCTGACGAGTGATTAGGGACTGACCATCCCGGGTAGACGGAGGGCGGGGGTGCTTTCTCCTTCACATCAGACTCTTCGCCAAGGCCACCCACGATTCCAATATCTGCTAGTGATACTTTTTTGGCTGCAAATTGTCAACATGTAAAGACCATCTTAACAATGATAGCAGTTCCCTCCAAAAAACCAACAAATAAAAAGTAGAATTCCATCCAAATGTAATCTGTACTAAGTTTGGGACCACAATGCGACTCTAGATAGGTTATTTCCTCAGATTGTGCTTCAGACCAGTATGTAAAGAACTCTATTATAGCCTCGGAGCAGGCAAAAAGTGTCAAATCAATTCTCTGCATCTTCTTTGTTTCAAGCTACCAACAATTGAGCTCCCAGAATTTTTGACTTAATCCTCTCTAGTTGAAAACTGCATGTCCTATTTAGTGAATGTACCAAAAGATGCTTTGGTGCCGCAGGTGGCGAATAAATAAAGGAAAACTATATGTACCCACATGAAATAAAAATCAGAAGAATAACTATTCGAAGGTCTTCACGTGCAGTATACAAAGGTAAGTACAAGCAGGAGAAAAGGCATATACAACCAAAATATTAGGAGAAAGCTTGACATAACAATTATCACTGATATGGCAATCTTTCAGTAGTTCTTGCATGTGCATGCCACATTTATTACCAAAATGAAAAATCAAAATTTGTTGCTAATACTGAAACATGGAGTGCCAATCCAATAGTGTATGAACTTTTTGTGCTATACAGTATACAATTAAGTGATACATATAGGGAGGCGAGAGAGAGAAATATAACACTGTTATAAGAACAAAAGTAAAGACAAATATTTGATGGAGATTGGACTTACGAGCTGTTATATTCAGATCAATAAGCCCACGACTTAAAGAATCAGCCCAAATACCAGACTTAACCTGAAAGGTATCCTTCTTCTGTGCAGGTTTTGACATTGTTGAGGGAGCTTGGTCTGAGTGATTGGGGTTTTTAACAAAGGTGTTGAAAGGTTCTGAGCTCACAGGATCGGAATTAGAAGTGAAAGCCCCAAACGAGTCGGATTCCTCAAAGCTGTTAAGTGGAACAGCAGCAAAAGGATCAATGATGCCGGTGTTTGTGGGATCAGATTTGGAAGGCTCCTTTACATGAGCAAAGTCAGAATTTGGTGATGCAAAAAAGTCCGTACTGAGGCTGACTGCACTACTGGAGGCAGACTGGCTGGTGAAGAGATCAACATTACCCTGCAATAATATGTTGAACGGATATTAGTGGCATTTCACCTGAATGAAAAAGAAAATCAGCCTTGGTTATTGTTTATGCATTAAAACATCTCAGAATAAAGAGTTCTAATTGGAAGAAATTCAGTGACATAAAGACAACTCCCTTTTTTGTTTTTTCCCTGCTTAATTGAGGCTGTGAAGCCCTAGTGATGCAAGATTCAACTACAGACTCTACAGCATAAAACATCCAGAGTAAAAAGGGACTATACTCATAATTGGCTAATGGCTAGAATAAGTTCTAGTTCAGCGACATTGAAATTTGACCTGAGTTTGAGTAGCACTTGTTTCTAATTGAGGTGAAGCAGATACAAAAGTTGCATCTGCAAAGAGATCGGCTTCAGTATTGGCAGCATGGTTTAAGGTTGTTGTTTGAGTAGGAATAGCTGGAGCCACATCCATGAGATCAACCAAATTTTGCCCAAATAAGTCCACCTGGTTACTGTTTTTGCCAGCTGATCCTGCAAACATTGGGATAAGATAAAATGTTAAGCAATAAACAAATGGTGCCTATATTTTTCAAACACGATCAAGCCAGGCCTCACTTTATGCACCAGAAGCTGTAAAAAAGAAGTGCTTTACAATGTCTAGAACCATATGTACCAATGAAGTCAAGACTGTTGCAATATGTTTTGTGACAAGTTTAGAAGCAGAGTTCTAAGCTCTCCTCCAAATTTTCAGATGAAGTTTCAAGGTAGTATAAAACTGTTATCAATGTAATGGGATATATAACTGGAAGAATTGCCTCTTCAAGTTCAGATACCTAAAAGGACCAATGCTAAAAACATTTTCATTACCCATCAGAGTTGATCACACTCACATTACCTTCCAGCAAATCATCACTTGTGGACATAAAAAAGCCATGTTTTATATAGTCTGACACAAGATTGATGTGCTAATAACCGACATTAAAGTTATTCTCAACAAGCCCCTAGGATTCAAATTGATGAACATGGAAATTAGATAACCACAATTCAATTGGTTTTATCATGGAAAATTATCTGTCTTTGCCTGTTTCTTTTGACGAAAACTATTGTGGTTATGCTGTTTTGCTTGTTTGATTTGAATTATATTGGACCTATTATAAGTAGCAATCAAAAATTGGTCCTCTTTAACCAAAACAAATGCACAAACAATTTCCATTAGCTAGTTAACAGGATGACCATTAGTCAAAACATGAACAACTAATATGATTTTAACTGAAAAAATTTGTGTACCCAAAAGAGAGTTTTCCTCATGGGTTAACAAGTTCAGCATTGTTCACAAATTATCACCCACCAGATGCAGATAACCCACGTGGGTCAAAATCATCAAAATCATCCTCCACATTGCTTGGTTCTGGAGCCGAGCTTTTAGGAGGAGATGAAGCTGGTTTGCTGAATGCTTGTGAGGCACTGAATTTCATAGCATCTTGATCCCTGTCAAGTATTTCAGAACAAATGGGTAGAATATTAGATGCAAATTCAGCACTCTCAATTGCAAGGGTATCTTTATAGGGCATAATAAAGAGGCCAATAGCCTCAGGCAAATCAATTTATGCTTATAGTTTCTTCATATCACCTAAAATAGCTTCAAGTAAGCACACAAACATATGAGCAAATCAACTTGCAGCCATACTTTTGCCATAAAATCTCTTCACTAAGAGCTATTTCTCTGAGTGTTCTTTTTTTAACGAGCAAGGTCATCCCACTGTTGCTTTTGATTGATCTAAGGAGCAAGTGATCACAATCTAATAATAAGAAAGAAAGAAAGGGTTACTGACCCATGATCAGCTCAAAGAGAGAAAATGTCAGTAAATAAAGAAAAATAGATCCATCTTCTCCTACCATATTGAGGACCAAAAACATAAATAAATTAGTTTTTTCTGGCCAATTTCTATGTATAGTAAGATATTTTAACTTTCATATTTGTGCTGCTCTTTTGCTTTTCACTATTTGGGTTGAATATTAATCAGATCCACAATCCAACACAATCTGATCCATTTTACATACCAATCTCAGTTATCTAATGCTGATATTACTACCGATATATATGGGTATGTAAATCTGTCTTTTATTGGACTATAATTTAGCTAATTTGACAAGATAATCAAAAAATTATGAATCAAAAGAAACAAGAAGAAGAAGAAGCCACTAGTATGCACCTTGCATGGCGGGCATATCCTTTCTTCACTTCAAGTCCTTCCTTTTCTTTTGCCTCACTTTCTCTTGACTTGTTTTGGTCATGTTTCATGCGATAATTTGAAGCATTATCTCTACCATCAGGGTCTCCATCTTTGTAACTACCTTTAAAAGAATCACCTTCTTTACCACCACTTAGACCTCCATGATAAGAATCATAAGCACTACCATATGAAGCTGCACTTGACTTGTATGATATTCCAGTTGATGACAGTCCAAAATATCTACATGAACAACCATCTTAATGGATCTATCATTATTCTTTAGTTGCAAATAGTCATGTCCAACATCTAAAAACAGACAGAGACACAAACTGAAAATAATCCTCAACTCACTTGTCACGGTTTGTGGCAGCTTTTGCTCTTGCTGCTTGTATCTTTTCCCTATCACTCAAAAGAGCCAGAATCGTTTCCGCCTTCTTTCTCACATTGATCCCAACATCCTTCCCATTGGGTTCAACATATTCAAAAGCTGATAATGACTGTTGCAAATATAAAAAATTTAACAAACAATGTAAAAATTCAAGAAAATACTTAAAGCATCCCAGGTGCATAATTTGTACTCCAATTTGAGGGATATGCTCAAGAATGTCGTCGACTGCACGTTCTGCACCATTGGATACCAAGTATTCGATGACAGCTAGTGCCTGACATAGACTCAAAATTTAACAATAAGTCAAAAGGCTTAAAATGATACAATTATGTGAAATAAAAGCTTTGAAAGAAGGGATTAAAAATAGGAAGCATGGAAAGAAGAGGAGACATAATGCCTTGTATACATGACGCCAATTTGCACCAGTATCAGTCAATCTGCTCCAGAGGACATTCATAACCATATGGCAGTCAGTGCTGCATGAAATTTCAAATATGTTGTTTAGGAAGTAGAAAGGCTGGATGTTAACATACAGAAAGTCAAAAGGATAATCCAAATATAACACATCTCTGCCAAATTTACAATTTTTTTGTGGCCTGAGCAATCTCTGACAAAGCAGACCCATGAGGACCCCAAGGTTCATCATTGGTTGCATCCAGGACCTACATTTGGTAAAATAGACAAAATGTAAACCATGAAAAAAATAAGAAACAAAAATACAGAAACTGAATATCCTGCAAGGAGGCTTGCTCATATGGCAATATGGACATAAACCTACACCTTTATCTTGCAAGTTCTACTATCAAGCAATAAAAATTAGTTGAAAATGCCGATACAACAAAATAGCAGCTGAAAAAGAAAAATTCGGGTGATAAGAGCAGCTTGACATTATCGACCTGATTGTTTGCGAATGGCAATAACTATGTGTTACTACATCTGATATCTTCCATTTTTGCCAACTAACAATTAACTCAGATTTGCATGTTGGCACAAATAAGGCCTTTCCAATATAATTGCTTTTATCAATAAGTTATCTACCACTGCAGTTCACGCAGAAGAAATTAAAAAACATCATGCATATGCATTTGAATCCAAAAACAACTCTCTCTTTGGATGCTTCACTACAACAAATCCAGCCTAATCAAAACCACCCGCATTCAATAATAAACTCGAATTGAGCTGATATCCATTCACAACCCACAAAAATCCAAATTCTCATATAGAAGAATTCCTTAAATCCGACCCATAAACTGATAAAACTTTAATCGGATTTTGCAATTTTTTCATCAATACCGAAGGACCTAATAAACCCAGAATACGAAATAAACAAGGAATAAAACCTTTTGCTCGATCTCCGGAACCTTGAGCACTTTCAAATTCACCTCTCTCTTTCTACAGAGAAAAAAGCGAAAAAAATCGAATTCAACGCCCGATCTCGAAGAAGATACAGAGGAACAGAGCGATGACGATCGATCGCGCTTACATTTCTCGGACGGTTTGATCAAAAATCTTCATGAAATCCATCGCCGGAACAATCGAGAGAGAAGATTCGAATCGAAGGCGATACCTCGTTCCCAATCGATCTCGTCGGAGATCGGATCCGATGAATCTGGTGAAGAACTTACGGGGAAGAGGGAGAGAATGACGGCGGGGTTCACTTCCGAGCAAAGCGAAATCGACGAGCGCCACTTGTCCGCGATCGCCAGGCGGCGTACGAATCTCAAAACAAAATCCTACGGTTTATAATGCATGAGATCGAAACTGCCCATTTAATTGATATTTACATATAAACCCAGATTATATTCAACTAAAACGCAAGGTGACGCAACGAATACCACAATATCGAGGGAGGTGTTTGCAAAAATCGGTTGCATGCTTCGTTACTTCTTCGGCTTTTCGCATTCTCTGATCAGAAACAACAAACCTCTCAAATGATGTCCACAGAATTCTTCTTTGATTCGCAGGGAACAAATTTAAAACTTCAAGTCTCCTTCTTCCTTCTTCCATTGTTGAGTGCCTAAAATCAAGTCAGCAGATCGTATAATATAGCTCTAGGGCATTGCCTTCACCAACCTATTGACCCCATTTAAGAATGACTGGATGCTTCATGTATTAATATCAGTTTTGATTCTAAGCTTCATTGTTTGCGAGAACAGCAACAATGACATGAAGAGCTTCTTCCTGCTCTTGGTTTATTGGAAGCAATAAAAGCTCCTGTTCAAGGCCAGCCGGGTATGCAATCGCAATTGAAGGCGATGTGTTCATCATCAGAATGAGAAATGAAATCTTGCAATCTTCAATGAACTGAGCTAGTGTTGCTCAATTGAAGATTGTAATCCATAATTCTCATGAATACAAACACAACCTTTCAAGCCATAACGTCGACATTTCAGGGTTCTTGAGCATAGACTGCGCCATGACTACAAACACCAGCTACACAAATGATGTCACAGGCATCACATACATCTCGGATTCCCAGTTCAATGCCAGGGAGAACCACCACAACATCTCGCCTGAGTTCATGACCAAATCGCTGCCACAGCGGAACATAAACCTAAGAAGCTTTTCCTCCGGACCTCGGAACTGCTACAATTCGAAACCTGCACAAAAGGGAAACAAGTATCTGGTAAGAGCTGGTTTCATGTATGGGAACTACGACGGCCAAGATAGGACCTCAAAGTTTGATATTTATCTAGGAACTAGCCATTGGCATTCTACGGGTAATCGCCAATTCTTCTTCGATACAGGACAGAGGCCCTGATCATTGCTTCCGCCGTTTTCCTCTTGGTTTGTCTAGTGAACAATGGCTTCAAGCCGCCTTTCATATCTTTCTTGGAGCTGAGGCCACTCAAAAACTCACTCTATTCTGCGCTTAATGAATCAAACTTCATGGTTTCCTTTCAAAAATACGACATTTGATCTACTCCCGGTCGGTTGATAAGGTAGATGACTACTACTCTTCTGTTCTTCTACAGTAGGCTGACAATTCGATAATAAACAGGTATCCAGATGATGTCTTCGATTTCATGTGGTTCTATTACAGCTTGCCTTCTTCGACCACTGTGAGCACCCCTGCAAGAATCAACAACAAGCAAGACGATGGCTTTGAGGTGCCATTACTTGTGATGGGTAATGCAGCAACACCTGATGGTGGCACCAGCTTTGAATTGCTGGGGTAATCGACCCCATAACTCTTGGTTCGTGGTTCTACATGACCCTGCACATTGCAGAGCTGCAGGTTTTAGCTGCCAACGAATCAAGAACATTCGATGTATTATTGAATAACAATACATTGGCCGTCGGGTTTAGGCCTGACCATCTGCAGGCAAGCAATATAGTTACCGCTGAGCCATTGAGTTGTAGTCAGTTTAACTGTTACTATCTCCCAGGCTGCCAATTCTACTCTTCTTTCTATCCTCAATGTCCTGGAAGTTTATATTGTCGAAGTCTTCCGAATTTGCGACTGATAGCAGAGATGCTATGTTCATCACAGTAGAACTAATAAAATTTTTTACTATCAGGATAAACATTTTTTATTCTCTGACTAAGTTTCTTGGTGATGATAATGTATATAAATATGAATAATTGTTGTGATATTAGTTGATTCAATGATGATCATCAAGGTATTGTGCCTGGTAAACTTCAGTTGGGAAGGCTAGATCATGAATCATATACCTCTTAAATGTCTAAATCAAAAGGCTTCCCATAATACATCTCATGAATGATGTTACTTTTAAACATCATGGTTAATATAGTTTTTCTTATTTATTTATCCTGGTTTAATGTCTTCAGAGGTCTATCTTCAAGTGCACGAACTGGAGAAATTTCTGATTAATTTGGCATGCTTGAAGAGCTAAAATATTTGCAAGTCACCACACAATTATCAACTATTAAAGAAAATATTCTGATCTTTCCCAAAATGTTGGATATCGATAAATTTGTCTTTATTTATCAGAGATTTATCAAGCAATAACTTGATGGGTCAAATACCAGACTCTCTGGCACAATTACCATCGCTTCAGTTCCTTTATGGTATTTGCCGCATGCAACAATGTTTCTCAAAGAAAAGAAAAAGATAAAAAAGCAGAAATATATTGACCTTCTACTTTCCTTGCAGAAACTTGTCCAACAAAGATCAGCAAACGGTCAGGTTAATTTAAGGTTTGCTGTACAGATATCCAAATAACTCGACTTCTGGACTTGTACTGTCTATCTTGTTTATCCTAAAACGGAAACAAAACTCTGCCTTGAACCTTATGGTTATCGCTAAGACTTTGAGCTTTTCATGCAGCGTCTCCGACAACCCAGAACTCAGAGGCAAAACAGTGATTTCTGCAAGAAGCAAACGCGTCTGTCGCCAGGTATATACCTGTAACTACAAATGCTAGTTTATACGTGAAGATGATATGCCCTTTGTTTTAGTTGGTTTGGCCATGGATTCCGGCGAGCAGCCACTAGCCGGAGACGGTAGTGGGTCGGAGCTCGGGCTTAGCGGGTCATTTCAGGGAAAAGTAGGCAGTTCACATACAAGGAATTGGTTGTTAGAACAAGAAACTTTGACACTGATTGGAAAGGGAGGATTTGGAGCAGTTTATCTTGGTCAGTTAGGAGATGGAACTCAAGTTGCAGTTAAAATTCGGTCCGAGTCATCATCAAAGGGAAGGCAGGAGCATAGTACAGAGGTAAATCCTGTCGTTGAAGATTGTTGATTGATGTTCATAACTTGTAAAGGAGGAATTAAGTTGTCGGATTGTCTTGCAGGCTAAGTTATTAATGGGGGGTTCATCACAAGAACTTGGTTGTTTTGTTGGCTTTTGTGACGGTGAGACAAATAGCACTTTTTTTTACTAGTATACGGCTGAAGGAAGCCTTCAAAACCATTTGACAGGTTTTTGACATGGTTTTTCGTACTTCCAGAATTAATTTTTCTTAATGAAGAGGGTTTTTCCCATGTTAATCCTGCAAAAAACACAGCAAAATGGCAGAAACCACTTGGAGTTCTGCATTTCAACCATTAACCATTTGATTTTCATAAAAATTACTCTTGCTCAGCTCTCTTCCATAGTTCCACTTGAATTGCCATTTTGGTTCTATAGTTCTATTGAAATCTTGCAGGCAAGTATAGCAAGAGCAGAAATTTGAGTAGGAGAGATCGGCTTCAAATTGCTCTTGATGCCTCACGAGGTTACTACTCAACTTGTTCCTGCTCTTTTTGCAGTCAAGTAGTGAGCAAGAAGAATTCACAGGCTCGGAGTATCTACACAATGGTCTGTCCAGTCCAGAGCTTTTCAAAATGATTCCTTCACTCATCTCACTACCAATATGGCTGGCACTCCCGGATACGTCAACCCCCAGTGGGTTTCTGTACTTGTTTAGTATGCAGGACAATACAAAACACAAAATTCCGCTATATCATCTTGATTCTGTGCAGGTACTACACTACTGGGAGGCTGAATGAGAAGAGTGATGGGTTTAGCTTCGGAGTAGTTCTTCTGGAGCTCATCACAGGCATGCCTGCAATAAAATTTAATTGTACTGAAGAACTGGTCTGAGACTTTCTTTCTTTTTGCATCGATCAAAATGTGGACTTTTCGACAAATTGAATCAGACTTCTTGAAAGAACTAAGTCAGTTGACTTCATCCAACATTAACCAGTAAAAACCTATACGAGATCATTGTTTTATTTCAACAAGTTGACTCAAAACTTGTACAAGCAATCTTCTTTACAATGAAGAGAAAATTATATCTAAGACTACGCTATCCGCCGATATCAATGCCTTCTTGTGCACTCATATCTGTTTAAAATCTCATACAAAATCATAAACAAATGTAGATTTGGCTGCTTCAAAGGTCAGTGTGCGCATTGACCTGGATCTGGCTCCTTGTTGAAAAGATGGGAGGAAAATGATGCCCCAACTGATAGAGAATCAGACTATAAATATTGAGCTAGAAATATGTGTGGACAACTTGACAACTGATGAGAGAGATCAAGAAATGAGCGTCAATTAAATAAATTTTGTTTCTGTTCTTATTAAAGACTTGATCTTTGGTTGGTGCTAAACAAATATAGTTCGTCGACTATTCTAAATTGTACTTTTCAGCATAGAATCATCAAAGCTAGATCATGATCAAATGAAAGCTTAAACTAGATTTCCATTGCAAAGGTAGCCATAAAACTAATGTTTGCAGATGAATATTAGCAGAAAAAGCATTACATAGAAAGCATCTGACTGCAAAAATTCTTGATTAGTAGCAAAATCACACTGAAAAAGAATCCAAAATGATAATTAGACAATAAACGGCGCAAGATCAAATAATAGATCTTCTTTCTATTCTTATTTTGAAGGAAATTAATCCAACAAGTTCAATTTGCATCATATCTAGTTTACAACATTTTTTTTTTTCGAATGGCTTGCTCCTTTGTCTCACTGGCCCTTAGGTGGGGATAAAGTCATGAATCATACTAATAATCTAACTAAATGGACCAAATTAAAATTTAAACTACAACTTGAGATTATGTTTTGTCCTCATACCTAGTCCATATATAGGAAGTAGCTTGGAAGCCCCAAACTATTACAGGACAAACTTTTTCAAAGCTTTCCCATTATCCTATTATAGGCACGTTTAAATAAGTTCAAAGCTTCTACATCTCCTTCTAACACTTGCAGCTTCAATCTTGTAGCATATTTTGAAGTGAGTTCAATAATCTACCCATGAAATTGGCACTCTTTACTTTCTATCATTACTGTAAGACTGTCAAAATGCAGTAATGGTGGAAATTTCTAAGAAGATTAGGTAGATTAATGTGTAGTAAAGGACATAGACCACAGCTTCGAAGAGAATTTTACAACCATTTTCCCAAAGGAAAGACTATGTTTTCGGTTAGGTTGCACGACAATATGTACCTAAAGGGTCATTCTAAAAGTAAAAGCTCTAACGCATGAACATGTACATCTGAAAAAAAAACAAATAGCTGATGAAAGAGATCCAGTTCATGCCTTCTGAATGAAGCTCTCTATTAGACTTCTTCAAAAGGTACAAGAGAGATGATGCAAATAAAATGAGGAAAACTTTTTATTCTGAAACGATGATCGTTGATGGTTTCTTTTTATGTCATCAGCCTTGACCCAGCCATTGCACCATCCATCCACGCAGGTTTCATGACCTTGCGGCACACATCATTAAGGCAAATTTCTAATTTCCACCACCCGAACACGTAGAACTTGTCCTCGTAGTCATCACAAATATTTATCTCATCCGCAATTCACTTCAATTGCTGTGATTTCGACATTTCATATTGCGAAAATCGTAATATATTCACTACTTAGACAAGTCAGATGTCAAGCGTTCATAACATCATCTAAAGCCTAGTTCTTCCTTCCATTCATGTGTGAGGAAATTTCAATGCTACACTACAACCATTTTAACTCTCGCACAAATATTAATGGACTAGTTCAATATGTCATGAGTTAGCTATGAATGAGTCACACGTTCATAAAAGCCTTGTGGCGTGAATCTCAGGAAAGAGCCCAGAAATTCGAAAGAGTGCTCGCGACACTTGGATCGCCATCTCTAATCTTCTCCTCTGACTCATAGCAGCTGATGGAAGAATTACTCACAGATCCATAACCAAATTCCAACAGTAGAGCTTCCATTTCTGCTTCTCCATAAGCTAACCAGTTAGCATATATGCTATTTCTCTCGTGTCCAGTGGAGGAGGAAGCAGTGGAGGCTTCAGAAAACTCATTGAGAATTGGAGTTTGATATGAACCCAGCTCCGAGACAGTATTGTTGGTCACTGGTGGCGGACTCTGATCAGTGTGAATGGCAATGGTGTTATACAAGCTTGTTTCTCCTGACATCATCTTCTTCTTCAACTTGGTGTTCCAGTAATTCTTCACGTCGTTATCGGTTCTCCCGGGCAAGTGCGAAGCGATGACCGACCACCTAAACAAAAAACGGAAAAAAAAAAAACATCAACAAAATGATGATAAAGTTGACCTTTGCAGCTGGAGACATTACTTGCTTCCTATGCTCTTGTAAAGGGTGCAGATGATGTTGTCCTCCTCCTCAGTGTAGCCTCCATGCTTGATATCCGGTCTCAGATAGTTAAGCCACCTCAAGCGACAGCTCTTCCCGCAGCGTCGAAGTCCTAAACCAACAACACAAACAAGATCAAACTCGACCGTTGAGATTTCTAAAACAACAAAAGAAAATCCAAAGATATGTGAAGTTAAAAACCTGCTTTTCGAGGCAAAGCGATCCAGTTGCCACCACTGCCATACTTCTGCACATAGTTCCTGAGAACCATGTCTTCCTCAGGGGACCAAGGCCCCCTCTTCACGGTGGCTCTGTCGCAGCAAGGAGCTCTCCCCATCACAGGCACACACACGGACACACAAAAATGGTGGAAAGAAACACAAAAACAAGTGCTATATATAGAGAGCAGGATGCTAAGTGATTGCTTTTTCATGGTTTAGTACTGTACTGGTTTGTTTGGTTTGGTGGGAAATGGAAGAACCAAAGAGAATAGGCGTCAAATTTGATTAAATTACGGTTAATCACTTAATTGGTTTGAGACAGGGTCTAAGTGTGATTAAGAAACTAATGAAACCTAGGATGGTTTGTCCACGGCCGACTGCCCAATTGGGATTGATCCATGATGGTATTGCTCGTTGTGCTTAACATGTGGATCTTTGTCCCTGTGTTTGCATAGTTGGTTTTGTTGCTTGCTTTGAAATTAGCTTAGCCGGCATGTACGTACCATTGCCACACATTTGTATTCATTGAGGTTCATATTTCACAGTTGTAACATGCAAATTATACTCACAATTGTAAGAAATTTTGACAAGAAAGTATGTGAGGTAGAACATTAAGGGTATGTTATCCTCACAAATTTGATTTTCTAGAACCTGAATTTACCATTTGACTGTAATTAAAACATAATTATTGTAGGATAGTGAAATTAGCATTTGTATTATCTCTCAATAGTCAAACTATCTCGCCTTCATGACATTCTTACTGATAAACCAAATAAGTTTAATTATTTATCAAGACAAACATCCGAATTTAAAAAATTTTCGGATTTTAATTTCTTGATAACCAATTTTTATTGAAATAAACCATCTTAGTGAGATTTTATTCTTTTCTTCTCGCGATCATCCAATCGTCCAATGCACTCTTCGCTAATGTTTGCCAAAATGCATCGTGACATGAAGCGGCAAGGAGGCTAAAAATCCATTCGAGCCCGGACGCGTTCTGTTTTTTCACTAATTTCTCAAAATTATAGTTTGACCACAAGTGGTCGTATTTACCTTATTGTTTAATATTAATCTCTAATTTAGTTATTTGTCGGTCAATCCTTTTGGAGCTTTACTAATTCATTATTTGGAATTAGTGAACTTTATGAGGACTTTGTAGAAAAATTACTTTGGGTAAATTTGCAAATAACGCCTTGTAATTGTTCTAATATACAAACCCAGCGAACCGGACCGGTTCGGTTGGCCCGAGGCCCGAGGCCACCTGCCTTGCTCCTTCTGGCGGTTCACCGGCTTTCCCGGTGATTTTATTTCTTCTTTTTTTTTTTCGAAAAAAATAGCCTGGCCCTGTTGGCTGTGTTTCTTCTCCCCGCTTCGCTCCAGCTCTTCTCTCCGTCCTCGATCGCGACGTGGAAGACGACCGCGAGGTAGAAAACGAAGTCGAAAAATAGCAGAAAAAGATGAGCGTGATCGATATACTGACTCGCGTCGACGCGATCTGCAAGAAGTACGACAAGTATGATGTGGATAAACACCGCGGGGACGCCGGCAACGTTGGCGGCGACGATGACTTCGCCAGGTTCTACTCCTCCGTTGAGGCCGACATCGAGGACGCTCTTGAGGTATTCCTTTTGGGAGTTGGTCATTCTGGTTCGCTGGATCTTTGGTTTGGTTTCGCTTTGGGATTTGAGATTTGGCGGATTTGGTGATGTAGAAAGCGCAGAGGGCGCAGCAGGAAAAGAATCAGGCGGCGGCCGTGGCGATGAATGCGGAGATCCGGCGGACCAAGGCGCGGATGATGGAGGAGGTGCCCAAATTGCAGAGATTAGCACTGAAGAAGGTGGAATTGCTTCTCCTTTATTCTCTGCCTATTTTATTGTAGAAATGCTGCAATGTTTTGGAAAGATCGATCAGACTTTCTCATTATTTTGAGGAAGTGGCACATTAATATGGAGAAAGGTTGGATTTTTGACTTGTGATTGGGCGAATTGTGAATCAAAGTGTTCTGGCTTAGAATGCTAATAAATCTCAAGTTTCTCTTCTTTAAAATATAAATATAAAGATAAATCTTATAGTTAGAGAATTTGATGCTTTAGTTTAGATGGAGGGGTGCTTCTAGGATTTGGATTGAAAGAAAGAGGACAATGACTTTTAATATTGGAGAAAAGCTATGCAGGCAAACGTATAGTGACTGCAAGATTTCTGGGGATGAAATGTTATGTTTTGTTTGCTACGTGTTGGAAAGAAAATACTAAATTGATGGTGGGTAATAGGATGGTTAGTATCTGGAAATGAAGGCACTTTTGGCTTTATGAGCAACCTTTTTAGTATTGTGCACATAGAAGAATGAAATCAGATGTAATGCATGCTTTGATGCTTAGTTTCTATGTAGCTGTTGTCCTCAACACATGTTCAACTTTTCAAAAAGACCAAACATGGTAATAGAAATTTGACTTGAGATTTCATGATTCTGGACCTGTGGTCTCATTGAAGCTTGTTACTGAGAGTTTCTTGACCCAGTGATTAAATTGTTACAAAGCTTGGTAGAATTGTAGAATTGTCATTATGCAATAGCCACTAGACAGTTGTCTATGTTTGCTTTCTTAGTGAATGACAAATGCATAAGCATACTGGAAGCTTTGTTCTACTGATAAATGATGATGGATGTAATAACAGGTCAAGGGACTTTCTGGAGAAGAACTTGCGACAAGGAATGACTTGGTTCTTGCATTACCAGATAGAATTCAATCTATTCCAGATGGAAGTGCAAATGGAGCAAAACAAACAGGAGGATGGCAAGCTTCTGGCTCTCGCCAAGAAATAAGATTTGACTCGACTTCAGGTGATTACTTTTCGGTTGACCTTGGTTCTATTTACTTGTAGGTGTTGCAACAGACTATTTAGATATTTGCATTTCCCTTACCCATTCTCATGTTATCTTTTTTTCCTTTTTACAGATATATATGTTTGTGTTTCCTTTGTGCATCACATTTTCTTCTTCATCCCGTTCCTTGCATTTCTTTTATGCTCTTTGCTTGTCATGGACTCGTGTTTCTAAAGAGTCCAAAGTGTATGAAAAACATTCACCATGGCGATATATGTGACACAGATTCTTAGGGTGGATGTGATGTTCCCTATGGCACTGGAAAAAATGTGTTTCACTCATATTCATTGCAATTTTTAGTATTCTTTTCCTTAAAAATATTGTAGATGGAAGATTTGACGATGAATACTTCCAGCAAAGTGAACAATCAAGCCAATTCAGGCAGGAGTATGAAATGCGCAAAATGAAACAGGTAACTTATGCTTTTGATACCTTGTTTATCATTGGTTCATTTCAAGGGTATCTTGAACCATCACTTTCATCTTCATTCTACTTTTTAGAAATTTCCTTGGCTTCTTTTCTTGTTGAGCGAAAAGATAAATTTGATCAAACCTCGGTTGTGAAATTTGGACTTTTTATCAACAAAAGGGGGGTTAGAAGATTATTTTTAGGACCCAATGTCCTAGAACATGTTCTTGTGACAAGTATGTTTATGTTTGTTTACTGCTTCTTATCAAATCATGCCCATAGAATTTGTAAGTAGCCAATCTTAGATTCTTTAAATTTTGACAATGCTTTCTATGTGCTGGTGCTTATAAAGGTGTTATCTGTTTACCTTGAAGTCAGGAATAGCAAAAGAAGTAGAACAAATTGTAAGAGAAGCAACTGTTTATGTGCACAATCTAAATGAAGCATGAATTGCAAGCACTCGGACCAAAAAGTTTTCTTTAATTATCCTATGTAGTCTTACACTGGCTTTTGATTGAAATGGGGCTTGACGAGGAAATGGTAAGTTGATTAGCTAACGGACTATTGTAATTTCAAATATTTCAATAGAATGATATTATCTAATACAGCAGTTCTTAACCTCAAAATGATAAACCTGGAATTTGCAGGATCAAGGGTTGGATGTTATTGCTGAAGGATTGGATACCTTGAAGAACATGGCCCATGATATGAATGAGGTTGGCTGTTTGCTCTGCTTTATTTCAGTGGCATTGTCAAAAACTTGCTCTTTATTAACATTACCTAAAATTGTGCAGGAGTTGGACAGGCAAGTACCATTAATGGATGAGATTGACACCAAGGTCAAATTTTTTTCCTCTGCCATGAGATCTTAAATATGAAAATTGATGTTAACTTTGTTATGTAGCTATGTCTTATGAACTGCAGGTCGATAAGGCTGCATCTGATCTTAAGAATACTAATGTTAGACTTAAGGATACTGTTAACCAGGTACTTTTCACATGATTGAGTTTGCTTGGTATCAGGTTCTTAGTGCCAGCTTGAGTAATTTTGCCATTTTTCCATGCTTCAGTTGAGATCCAGTCGCAACTTCTGTATTGATATCATCCTGCTCTGCATTATTCTTGGGATTGCTGCTTATCTGTACAAGTAAGTGCTTGTTAGCTTTCTTATGATGTTGTGCATAACTTTTATTTTTGTCTTAGTCACAAAGTCAGGTTAGTTTAGCAAACATGAGGTTTAATCAACTTGATTTGATGTTTGCACTTAATGGAAGAATTACTTATGATTCTTATAACCAATTAACTTTATGTGTTGGCCTCATGATGATAACTTTTGACATAGCTGTTGTGTTTGATGAAACCCCAAATCAGTAATGACATTCACAGTCAATCATTTTCACTACTGTTTGATTTTTGTACCATTCAAATTGCTTCAACTTTTCATTATGCTTTGCAGTGTGCTGAAAAAGTAAGATGTTGGAGAACTGCCTCGGCTGCTGCTCCATCTTCAGATAGATGGGTGTTCTGTACATCAATACTCAATGTTCTTGTTCTATTTTAATGTAGATGTGGTATGCGTTTTCACCGAGAAACCGCCGCCAGTTGTGTTCATGTTTCTGGCCATTTTGAACGCTACAATACCTGGATTGTGTGTTGGTGTGAACTACACATAGAAGTTGTTATCAACCGGTAATTAATTAATAGCAGTTTATAGTGAATTCGGGCCAGTCTTCGCCCTATGAATGGGGAACTTGATAGTTTATGGCGAGTCCCGTGTTTGACGTGCAGCCTTTGGATCATACATGTGTATGCTGTTATTGTAACCTATGCCATATCATCTTTGCCATTCTCGAATCTGTAATATTTTTGTTCATTTACATTAAGCTGCAGTGCTAGCTCAATATAATGGTTTATTCAGATTGGCAAGGCAGATTTAAGTTGTGCAACAAAATTTATATGGCAACATCCATTAGAGTCGTGAATGTTCTTCTGAAATTTGGAGTGCAACATCTATTAGATCTGTTAAATATCTGTGTTCCCCCGTGGGTTACAGCGTAAAAAATTATTGGATACTGTACGTCCCTTCTGATCTCTGGAGCCAGATAAAGCATAGGACTGATGATTAAAGTTGTGGTGCCGGTACAACAAAGGCTGGTAGGATTGATGGTGATATTGCATTAATCAAGGTGTCCCCAACTTTCCTGACTTTCCTGACATCAGCATTATCCTCTGCATTCGGTTCAAACAGTTGGAACTTGGAAGGTTACCTTCTGTTTACTTTGACAAAAATAAAGGTCTAATTACTTGCTAAAAAGTGCGGAAATTTTCCTCTTTTTTATTTTTTTTACTTATTTTTAGAAATAATCAGAAATGATAAAAACTGAGTCAATTTTTAATAAATTATTTTAATACTACTCAGAATTAGTTAAAAATGGGTCGATTCCTAAAGAATCACTTTCGATTAACGAAATAACATAAATGGAGGGATGACGTTTCATTTTTGATTATATCCGACCAATCAAATAAGCTCCAAGTATAAATGACGCGATTTTATCCTCAATTGATTCGAAATAAGTTAGAATTAATTTGGATCAACATAAGGAAGCAGAAGCGAAGTAATTTCTATCATTTTTCTCGAGGCGATTTGGAAAAAAGTGAGAATTTGGAGCCTCACTTGTGTCATACTATTGTTGAAAATTAAAATGAATTAAGTTTAACAGAGGCATTTCGAAAGTGGATTTTTCTCGTCCCATTCACTTCCGGCGAATCAAATAGAATACGTTTCCAAGAAAAACGATTCACCAGTGCAGTGCTAAACCTTTGAAAATTCAAGCTTCCGTCGCTGTCCATTTGATTAGTTATCACGGGGGGTGCTAAGCTTTTGACCTTGTCCATTTTGATTCTCTATCAAGTGCATCAGTAGTAACTTTCAGGTGACAAACAAATCCACCGATAGGATTTTTTTTTTTTTTTTTTTTTTCTCTTTTCGAGTTTTTGAGGGAATCCATCTCCCATGTCCAATTCCATTTGGACTCTAATCAGCAACCACATCAAGCGTCGATTCTATGCATGCTTTACACCGCACAGCTGATCCCTGTCCTGATTCTCTTGTTTGAGAGAGGAATTGTCGGAGTCTCCGTCACGCTTACCCCTGGATAAGATTGCCAGAATCCTGAATAGTTTTGTATGTCGATTTTCAGCGTTGTGGACCATCACTGATGTAGCACTTGGCATTTCGGACACCGCTCCCTGCTGTTCAAATCAACGTTACTGATTTGCCTCGGTCATAGGTTCTCAACCTCGGGTGCGGATCAGATAGATTGCATGGTCTACCGTCCACCAAATTTGCCGGATAGAGAAAGTATAAGACAAGTTTACTTTCGCACTAAGAAAATGATTCTGATTCGAAGCTTGACCGGGTTTGCCCATTGAAGAGAAGGTTGATGATAACGCTGGGCGATGAGAAGATAATCGTACTGGTTCAAAGAAGCTTTTTTCATTAGTGGCGACGGACCTGGAGGCCATTTGCAGCCGCTTAAGTGGTGGCTTGAGCTTCCAAGTTCCAAGTTCAACTTAACCCCCCCTATTAGGGTTTAGGGTATTCCTAATAATCATGGGTCTATATGACTTAACCTAATCAAACCTAACTTGACCCAACTATAGTTGCCAGGGGCAAAGTGCATTAGTTAAGGAAAAGACGATCCGGAGTCAAAACGGTCTCACGTGATCATTTCTTTGTTAGACTCAATCCAAACAAAATCTTAGGCGCCCAACGTAGCTGATTAATTATTATTTTAATATTTTTCATTATCTTTTTTATTGATATTTTACCTTAGATTTTCCCTAAAAGAATAGAAAAGGAAAAAAAAAATAAAAGTTTACCTAGAAAACGATGCTGTCGAGTTCTCAAGATAAATCACAAATCAAATTCTCGAGATAATTCCCCGTCTCTCACGCGCGGGCTGTTGTCAAGTCGGTGACAGCGGACCACAAAATTAATAGCTTCCAATGTCACGATTTCCAATTTTTCTCACAAAATTCCATCATTTTTTTAAAAATTATTGTGATATGCAGCAAAATTTCACATATTATTTTATTTTTAAATGACATAAATAATAATAAAATATAACGATATTTGTGATTTATCTAAATTTTTATGTTTACAGAATGAGCGAAAAATTCATTATTAATAAATTTTATAAAAGTCAACAAAAAAATTTTTTATTTTTTTTTATTCAATTAAATTTTTCATCGGCACGGACGAAACTTCTATTTTTAAAGAAAATTTTCAAAATAGTATCACGAAAAATCATCATAAAAAATTACCGAAAAATACTATAAAAATTCACATATAATAGCCACACCCTATTTTTTTTTTCTCATTTTCTCTACTGTATTTATTTCTCTTTATTTCAACTGCAATATTACACCTAAACTCTATAAATTATCAAAGTATTTGTAGATTCTTATCGAGCCTAAATTATATTTTATCGACAATTCTTAATTTTACGCAATAAATATTTAAAAATAGATATAAATTTAAATTTAAATTCAAAATCAAATTTATATTCCAATTGAAATTCAAGACATTTAAAATCAACAAAACAATCTATAAATAAATTTTAATTTTTTATATACTGAATTATTTGCTCCAAGTATTTGAAAAGTTCTTCACAAATGATTCGTCTTTGTTGCGGTGACTATGCTCATGATGAGCCCGCATATTAGAGGGAATTAAGAAAGGGGTTAACGAGGACTGACAAAAGATTAGTTGGGAGCAGAAGCTACGATTGCGTTGCGCTTTCATTATCCATATCATACAAACGGATTAAGGTTACAAGTAGGGGTGTGCGTTCGGTTAAAACCGAATCGAACCGAACCGAACCGGCCGAACCGAATTTTCCGAAATTTTTGAAAACCAAAACCGAACCGAACCGAACAGTAATATAACCGAACCGAACCGAACCGAAATATTTCGGTTCGGTTCGGTTATAACCGAATTGCAAAATCGAAATTGACAGGGTTTGAATCTGGTCATTTGCATAAGGGATTAAGGGGGAAAAAAAATTTAGTACAAGATATACAACAACAACACAGCAGGAGCAACACAGCAGCAGGCTAGGAGCAGCAGCAGCAGCAGCAGCACTTGAAGTATAATGTACATAATTGTCATATTTGCAAGAGCAGACAGCAGCAGGAGCAACACAGGCACACAGCAGGAGGCTAGGAGCAGCAGCAGCAGGAGCAACACAGCAGGAGCAGGAGCAAGTGAGCAACACAGCAGGAGCAGCAGGAGGCTAGGAGCAGCAGCAGCAGCCAGCAGGAGCAATACAGCAGGAGCAAGTGAGCAACACAGCAGGAGTAGCAGCAGCAACAACAACACAGCAGGAGCAACACAACAGGAGGTTAGGAGCAGCAGCAGCAGCCGCAGCCAGCAGGAGCAATACAGCAGGAGCAAGTGAGCAACACAGCAGGAGTAGCAGCAGCAACAACAACACAGCAGGAGCAACACAACAGGAGGTTAGGAGCAGCAGCAGCAGCCGCAGCCAGCAGGAGCAATACAGCAGGAGCAAGTGAGCAACACAGCAGGAGCAGCAGCAACAACAACAACACAGCAGGAGCAACACAGCAGGAGGCTAGGAGCAGCAGCAGCAGGAGCATCAGCAGCAGGAGCAGCAGGAGGCTAGGAGCAGCACCCCTAGGAGCAACACAGCAGGAGCAGCAGGAGGCTAGGAGCAGCAACAACAACAACAACATAGCAGGAGCAACACAGCAAGAGCAACACAGCAGGAGGCTAAGAGCAGCAGGAGCAGTAGGAGCAGGAGCAACACAGCAGGAGGCTAGGAGCAGCAGCAGCAGGAGCCAGGAGCAACACAGCAGGAGCAAGTGAGCAACATAGTAGGAGCAGCAGCAGCAACAACAACACAGTAGGAGCAACACAGCAGGAGCAACACAGCAGGAGGCTAGGAGCAGGAGCAGCAGCAGCAGCAGCAGGAGCAACATAGCAGGAGCAGCAGGAGGCTAGGAGCAGCACCCCTAGGAGCAACACAGCAGGGGCAAGTGAGCAACACAGTAGGAGAAGCAGGAGGCTAGGAGCAGCAGCAACAACAACAACACAGCAGGAGCAACACAGTAGGAGCAACACAGCAGCAGCAGGAGCAACACAGCAGGAGCAACACAGCAGGAGCCAGGAGCAGCACAACAGGAGGCTAGGAGAAGGCTGAGCAGTAACAGCAGGACAATGTATAGTTGCAGACTAGCAGTCTAGCAAAAGCGGGCAAGCTGCAAAATACTTCAACAGCTCAAATTCATGTAACAAGACAGTTCAAGACTTCAAGTCGCAGGAGCAGCAGTCAGCAGAGCAGCAGGAGCAGCACAGCAGAGGAGCATGTATATTGTATAGTATCAGAAGCTGGCAAGCTGCACTACTGCAGAACACTTCAACAGTTATGTGGTTTAGAATAAATATGATCAACTGTAATTATGTGGTTCAAAATAAATAACAGTAATTATGTGGTTCAAAATAAATATGATCAATTCAGTAATCAGTTAGCATTTTAACTTTGAAGGATTATATCATGCCAAATGATCCATTAAGAAGAAAGCTTGAGAAATCTCCTGTAGTCCTGTGTACAGAAGTAACAAAACAGAAGCCAAAACTCAGAAGGCCCAGAACCAGAAGTTCCAACTTCCAAGCAGCATAACATTACTAGGGTGAAGCCAAAGAATGAGACAATCGTCCAATCAGTCACTTGCCCATATGCGAGCATAGCATATGGCAATGAGCCAATAATTCAACATCTTCATCGCCTCAAACAGCTTATAAAAAATTCAACAAATATTATTAAAAAAACCATAAAACAATTCCAAGAGGGTCATACTGTCATATTCCCTCTCTGGCTGTCCCCGTGAGCGAATGGTAGGTAGTGGTTGCCTTCACAGGCCATCCAAACAACCATGCCATTGCTACAAGTAGGGGTGTGCATTCGGTTAAAACCAAACTGAACCGAACCAGAGTAGGGGACCATTGGAACACCTCCGCATCAAAACACCAAAGACAAAAAAAAACCTCAAATAAAAGCAAAAATTCAAGAGGCTCAGATGGCTTTAATGCATCATCAAAAACGAAGATGTCTCCCCTCAGGCATCAACTTGCTTGGCTGCTCCAGCAAAATAATAGTTGGATACATACCTGTCCCTCGATAGTTGGATCATACTGTTGAACCTAAAAAATATAGTAAAATATCATCACAGTAAAAGCAATTAAGAAAATATCAGGTGAGTAGGTATCTGGGTAAGGAACTAAGGACAGTAAGATTATAACTTCACACATGCACTGATGCTGCGATGCACATGAATGATAAGGATATATAAGAATGAATTTGCAAGAGATGACCATAGAAAGTTAGGAACATGAACAGAAATGCATAAAAAATAAGTAAACATATTCAAACCTTAAGATGACTTTTCAAAATTCAACGGTTGCGACATCCAATTTCATTTTTATCAACTCTGAAAAAAAAAAATCAATCAATGATTATCTGATCATAATAAAGAAATATACAATACAATAATAAAAATATTAGCAATGCAAATCTTACCCTCTTGAATCTTTTCAAGTTCTTCCAAACTTTCATCAACATTGATTTCTATTTTTGAATTTTTAATCCAAGCTTGAGTGCAAATAAGAGCTTGTAATAGTGTAGGAGTCAAAGAGCTACGAAAACGATCAAGTACGCGCCCTCCTGTACTAAAAGCTGATTCAGAGGCCACTGTAGAGATAGGTATAGCTAACATATCACGAGCCATATGTGACAAAATAGGAAATTTGCAGCTATTCACTTTCCAGAAGCCCAGAACATCAAAGTTTGGCTCATTTTTTTCAAGATCCTCTGATAAATACTTGTCTATCTCAGACTTCATTTCATCACCCATGAAACTTTTCCTATGCTCAGCAAATAGACTGCTTAAGATATACTTACCTGATTGCTTTCGCATACTTGATCCTTCACCGGATGGCATTTCTCCCGGCTGTAGTCGCATTCTGTACTCTCTGAACAAATCATATACAACTTCACGCAACCTTCTCCTCATCATAACACCTCTTTCACCTTCATACATTTTTTCAACTCCAAACTCAACATATTCTAACTTGCGTCTTGGATCAAAGACAACAGGAACAAAAAGAAGCATATTAATCTTCTCTGGCTCACCCCAATACTTGTCATATTTGTCTTTCATCACAGCAGCCATTTCTTGGATTTTTGTATCACCGCTGACCTTCCACAGATTCAAAAGCAGGTTAACTTGACAAATTTCATCAAAAAATAAATTACTTGTAACATACATAGAGCCAGAAACTCTAAGAGTCAACTCATAGAAATGCTCTAAGAATGTAATAAGTCGTCTGACATTCTGCCAGTCAAAAGACAGAGGAGTTCCATCTTCATCATTAAGCTCATGATGGAAATTGCTATCTTCCTCTTCAAATTTTTCAAAAGCCCTCTCAAATGTTTGAGCTGCTTCAAGCATCATATAGGTGGAATTCCACCTTGTGGATACATCCAAACAAAGACATTTCCTGCTTTCAATTTTTTCAATTTCCACACATTCTTTAAACCTCTGCCATCTTGCTGGAGAATATCTCACATATTTAACAGCAGATCTAACCCGAGCAATGGAATCTGCCATCTCTTTCAAACCATCTTTAACCACAAGATTAATGATATGTGTTATGCAACGCATATGAATATATTTTCCTTGTGCCAAACAAGTGCCCCAATTCAAAATTTTTTTTTTCAAATAGGAAATAGCAGTATCATTTGAAGAGGCATTATCAACAGTAACAGTCAAAACACTATCAATTCCCCATTCAGAGAGGCATTTTTCAATTAGTTTTTCTATAACTTCACCCTTATGACTTGTAATCTTGCAAAAATTCAAAAGCTTTTTCTTCAAGTTCCAATCAATATCAATATAATGTGCTGTGATACACATATAGTTTATGTTTTGAATTGAGGTCCAAGTATCAGTGGTCAAATAAACTCTCTGTTTGGACTCTCTGAAATACTGTTTCAACTTTACCTTTTCATCGTGGTAGAGTTGAAAACAGTCTCTAGTCATAGTCCAACGTGAAGGCATTCGAAATCTAGGACAAGCTTGAGACATAAAGTATTGAAAGCCTTCATGTTGCACAAAGCTAAACGGCAGTTCATCTACAACAATCATGTGTGCCAGTGCTTTTCTAATTTTTTCTTGATCAAACTTCCAGCTTGTTAGCACAGGCTCATTTGCTACTTCTTTCTGAATAGGTTGCATAGCAATTTGTGTTTGATGTGTATCAACATTATATGGATATCGCTTGCACTGATTCATGTGATGTCTAAGAGCAGAAGTACCATTTTTCTTTGAATCACACAAGAATTCATTACCACAGTAGTTGCATTTGGCTTTGGTTGACTTGCCCGGGTCTGTGAACTTTGTGTAATGCTCCCATACAGCTGATCGTGCTGCCATTCTTTTTCCTCGGCATTGGAGGCTTTGTACTGCATGTAGACGTAGATACATTGCCCTCATTTGCAACTTCGATAGCCATAGGCGCAGAACTTTCCTGCGAGGCAGAAATTGGCATTGGACTTGGAATAACTTGATTTGTGCTTGAAAGCTGCTGACTGTCATCCTGGTTCAACATCTGTCAATAGAAAAATACAGAATTACATATTAAATTATATGAAATCAAAAAACCCTAATTTAATTTTACAAAATTCAACCCTAACCTTGCAATTTGATCCCGATGATGCCGTTGTAGAACCCTAATTTCACAAAATCCTAATTTAATTTCACAAAAAATCAACCCTAAATTTCATAATTTCCGAAATACTCTCAACTTGCAGCTTAATCTGTTGTAGAAAAATGAGAGATTAAAGCTCTGAGCGCGACCAGAGAGATATTGAGGGGTTGGGACTGAGAGTCAGAGCCTCAGAGGAGAGGAGGAGGGGGGTGGTCCGGGGGTGGACCGTGGACGAAAGGATTAACAATAAAATCGTATGAAATAAAAAAACCCTAATTTAATTTCACAAAAAATCAACCCTAAATACCCTCACCTTGTAGCTTAATCCGTCGTAGACTCGTAGAAAAATGAGAGATTGAAACTCAGAGCGTCGACCAGAGAGAGAGGTGTCGCCGCGTCCGGACTTAGAGCCTCAGTCCTCAGAGGAGGAGGGCCAGGGGCGTCCGGGGGTGGACGAAAGCTGGAGGGATGAAGGCGCAGCACCGCAGGTCCGCAGCAGCGAGAGCGAGAGAGGCGAGAGCCAGAGCGAGAGCGGTGAGAGCGAGAGCGGCGAGAGCGAGAGCGGCGAGAGCGGCGACGCCGGCGAGAGCAAGAGCGAGAGCGCCGAGAGGGTTAGGATTAGGGTTAGTAGAACAGTAGGCGTCCGAAGTCCGAACCGCTCTGCTGAAAACAGAGATTATATAGGCGGTCTGGTCTGTTCGAGCCGATTAGACCAAAACCAAAACCAAAACTGCAGTATATAGATATATATATATAATTCGGTTCGGTTCGGTTTTTACGGTTTTCGAAAATCAGAAACCGAAACCGAACCGAAATTTTAAAATTTTTTTTTTACAAAACCGAAACCGAACCGAGAACCGAATAAACCGAACCGAATGGATTATTCGGTTTCGATCGGTCGGTTCGGTTCGGTTAAAACCGAATAGTGCACACCCCTAGTTACAAGCAAAGCATCAATAAGAGCATAATTAGAGGCCATTAGGCATCTCTATGAGCTTCAGCTTTCATAACAAGGTGCCATAATTAATTATCTCAATAAGACTGCGCTCCTAACCCACTCGAACCCTAATATTCGAAGTGATTAATTAACTGATCATTAGCCAAACCTTTTTCCTCCCTTCTATTTTTTATTTTTTTATTTTTACTTCCTTTAGGAATACCTCTTGCCCGAAACTGGGGCTGACGGAAAACGACAAGACTTGTCCTCTTGCGAGTTTGGTCTACATTTTGGTTTACACATGTCTTAATCCCGCGATTAGTGCTAATCAAGAACACTTAAACCATTGTTTAAGCCAAGTCACCACTAAACTTGTGCGGAAAGGGATCGAGGCGGGGCTGATATTTAATTGCAGCGAAGCCATGTTCGCGGGAAAGGATAGTGCCACGATCTCGAATGGCAAGGGCTCGGTCTAATTTAGATTACATTGATTAATCAAGATTAAAGTCATTAATGCCAACACAGTCTGTTGTTTAAGGAGAATCCGGAGCAAGTGTTGGGTGGTGGCGCTACACGACGCGCCGTTCGATGCACGTCATGATTTGCCTGCTCCTCGTTAGCGGTTTGATAAATCATGTTCTTTTCTGGGGTTAATACGTGGGCCATGTGCTTATTTTTTTAAATATAATATTAGATGGTCACGTAGCTATAAATCAATCTAATTTTTTTTTTTTAAAAAAAAATTCAATTGATCTTCATTTTAAAATAATTAATTTCAATATATCTAGAAGATGGCTACGATATGTTCAAGACCCTGAACCTGTTACGGCCCGAGTTAGATCGTTTTGATTAAAATATTTCGATCTAAATTTAACTCGTAATGTTTTAATTTAAAATTTAATTTCAAACTCTAAATCATATTATATTTAATTATATATATTAATTTTATTATATAAGTGATAGTTGTACTAGTTCATTGTAAGATTTCGTCTGAATTTGACTATAGGTTTCTTTATTTTTTTATTTTTAAATATTTTTGCAAAAAAAATTCTATTTTAATAATTTTCTAAAATTTATATTTCGTATTATATATTTTTTTAGTATTTTAAAATTCCGAATTAAATTAAATTAAATTATTAATTAAAATAAGAAATTCGATTAAAATAATTGAAATATATTGATTTGGTGGTTTTCGAACTGACTCACAAATTCAAACTTAAAACCATAGTCTTCGGGTTTGTCCAAAAACGTTTTAATTTATATTTTCAATTTTAATTTTTAAAAATATATTATTTATATGTATATATTATATTTTTTATCATGAATTATATTTAATGTAATGCTTAAGGTTTTGAATCCAAATCAAAGTGATTTGAGTTCGTTTTTTGAACTTTACAATTTTTTCTATTATATTTTAAGTGATTTTTTACGAAGAAATTTTTATTTAATAATTTTAATAAATAGATATATTTATTTATATTAACTTTTGTATAGAGTTTTTAAATATTTTTAAAATTTTAAAATAAATTTAATTAAAAAAATTAAAAAAATATTTGATCAAAATCGAAATAGATCGAAACCAGACCGAAACCATCGAATATATCGATTTCGAGCAGGTCCCGAAAACGATAGTTAAAAGTTAAAACCTTGCTGAAAACTCAGATTACGGAAAAAGACAAAACAACGGAGTGGGCCCCGGGCGCACGTGATCTCAGTGCACGCTGGAAAATCTAAGAGGGTGGTTGGGC
>RXID01021562.1:6912-16912 GCA_005019695.1 Trichopus zeylanicus subsp. travancoricus
CTGCTACTATAACAACTACTGCTGCTACAACTGCTACTACTACTACTTTTACTTCTCTTACTTCTACTGCTCCTACTCCTACTACTTCCGCTATTACTACTACTAGTACTACTAGTACTGTTGCTACAACTCTACTACTGCTGCTACTACTACTATTACAACTAATAGTACTACTACCGCAACTACTACTACTACTAGTACTACTATAACTACTACTGTTACTACTACAACAGCTACTACTACTCCTATTACTACTACTACTACTAGTATTACTTCTACTACTACTACTACTACTACTACTACTATTACTACTACTATTATTACTACTACTATAATACTAGAATAGCTATTGCTACTACTATTACTACTAATGCAACTAGTGCTCCAACTACTACTATTCCTACTCAAGCAATTACAGCTGCTGTTATTACTACTATCACTAATACTACCACTACTACTAGCAGAATTACTAGTCCCCCTACTACTACTAATTCTATTATTTCTGCTACTCCTTCTACTACTTCAGTTGCTACATGTACCTCTACTCCTACTTCTACTACTACTTCTACTTCTACTACTACTACTACTACTACTACTACTACTACTACTACTACTACTACTACTACTACTACAACTACTACTGCTACTATTATTAGTAATCCAACTGCTATTACTTCCACTACTATTGCTGCTACTTCCACTATTACTACAACTACTACACTGCTACTGCTTTTCTACTACTACTACTACTACTTCTACTACTACTACTGCTACTGCTGGAACTCCTACTACTGCTACTATTTCTAATCCTACTAGTAGTAGCATTTGTAGCAATACTAATAACAAAATTAGTAGTAGGAGTTGTAGCAGCAGTAGTAGTAGTAGCAGCAATAGTAGTGGTAGAAGATGTAGTAGTAGTAGTATTAATAGCCATAAGAGTAGTAGTAGTAGTACCAGTAGTAGCAATAGTAACAGTGGTAGTCGTAGTAGTAGTAGAAGTTGCCACAGTGGTAGTTGTTATAGTAATAGTCATATTAGCCATAACAGTAGTAGAAGTAGTCGCAGTAGTAGTGGTAATAGTAGTAGTAGTAGTAGTAGTAGTCATAATAGTTATAGTAATAGTAGCAGTTGTTGTTATTGTAGTAATAGTAGTAGTAGTAGTAATGAAAGTAGTAGTAGCAGTAGCAGTAGTAGTACTAGTAGCAGTAGTAGTAACAATAGTAGGAGTAGTAGTAATGATAGTAGTAGTAGTAGTAGTAGTAGTAGTGGTAGTATTAGTAGTAGTAGTAGTAGTACTAGTAGTAGTATTAGTAGTGGTAGTTGCAGTAGCCACTGTAGTAGTAGCTACATCAGTAGCAGTAGTTGTAGTCATAGTAGTAGTAGTATAAGAAGTAGTAGTAATATTAGCAGTAAACGTAGTAGGGGACGTAGTAGTAATAGTAGTAGTAGCAGTAGCGATAATAGTAGTTGTAGGAGAAGTAATAGGAGTAGTAGAAGTAGTAACAACAACAACAATCATAGTAGTATTTATAGTAACAGTAGTAGTGGTAGAAGTAGTAGCCGTAGTAGTTGTAGTTGTAGTATTAGCAGCAGCAATAGTAATAGTGCTAGCTGCAGCAGCAGCAACACTAGTAGTAGTAGTAGTAGTAGTAGTAGTAGCGGCAGTAGTAGTTACAGTAGTGCCAGTAGTAGTTGTAGTAGTAGTAGCAGCAACACCAGTAGAGGTAGCTGTAGTAACATTAGTATTGGTAGTTGGAGTAGTAGCATCAATAGTCATAGTAGTAGCAGTAATAATAGCAGCAACAACAACAATAGTGCTAGTAGTAGTAGTATTAATAGTAGTAGTTGTTGTTGTTGTTGTAGTAGTAATAGTAGTAGTAGGAGTAGTAGTTGTAGTTGTAGTAGTAGCTGTAATGCTAGTTATTTTTGTTGTTGTAATAGTAGTATTAGTGGTCGAAGTCATAGTAGTAGCAGTCGCTATAGTCATAGTAATAGTAGTATTAATAGTAGTAATAATAATAGTCATGCTAGCAGCTTTAGTAATCAAAGTAGACGTAGTTGTAGTCATGATAGTCATAGTAGTAGTAGCCGTCGTAGTCATAGTAGTAGTAGCAGCAGTAGTAGTAGTAGTAGTAGTGGGAGTAGTAGTAGTAGTCGCCGTAGGAGGAGGAGGAGGAGGATGAGCAGTAGTAATAGTAGAGATAGTAGTAATAGTAGTTGTAGTAGTAGTAGCAGCAGCAGCAGTAGCAGTAGTAGGAGGAGGAGTAGTAGTAGTAGTAGTTGTTGCAGCAGCAGCAGCAGCAGCAGTAGTAGTAGTAGTAGTATTAGTAGTAGTAATAGTAGTTTTAGTAGTAGCAGCAGCAGTAGTAGTAGTACTAGTAGTTGCAGCAATAGTAGTAGCAGCAACAATAGTAGTTGTAATAGTAGTACTAGTAGTTGTTGTTGTTGTAGTAGTAGTATTAGTAATAATAGTAGTTGCAGTAGTAGTAGTCACAGTAGTAGTAATAGTTGTAGCAGTTGTAGTAGTAACAACAGCAGTTGTTGTAGTACTAGAAGTAGTATTAGAAATAGTTATCATTGTTGTTGTAGTTCTAGTAGTAGTCATAGTGGTCGTAGTATATGGAGTAGTAGTAATATAAGTTGTAAAAGTAGTAGTAGACCTAGGGGTAATATTAGAAGAAGAAGAAGTAGTAGTAGTAGTAGCTGAAGCAGTAGCAGTTGGAAAAGTAATAGGATTAGTAGAAGTAGTAGCTTCAACAGCAACACTAGTAGTAGTGCTAGTAGTAGAAGTAGTGGTAGAGGTAGTTGTAGTAGCAGCAGCAGTAGTAACAGTCATAGTAGTAGTAGTAATAGTAGTGGCATTAGTAGTAGTAATAGTAGTAATAATAGTGGCATCATCAATCATAATAGTAGTAGTAGTAGTAGGTGCAGTAGCAGTAGCAGTACTAGTAGTAGTAGTAGTAATGCGAGCAGTAGTAGTAGTAGTAGTTTTAGTATTAGAATTAATAGTTGTAGTAGTAGTTGGAGACATCGTAGCCGTAGTTGCAGTAGTAGTGGTAGTACACGTAGTAATAGCAGTAGTATTAGTAGTATTAGTAGCAGTAATAGTAGTTGTCATCATAGTAGTATTAGTAGTCATAGTAGGAGTAGTAGTAGTAGCGGTAGTAGTAGTAGTGGTAATAGTAGTAGTACTAGTATTAGTACTAGTAGTAGTAGTAGTAGCAATAGTAGTAGTAGTAGAAGTAGCAGTAGTAGTTGTAGTTGTAGTAGCTGTAATAGCAGTAGTAGTAGTAGAATTAGTAGTAGAAGTAGTAGCAGCAGCAGTAGTAGGACTTGCAGTAGTGGTAGTATTAATCGACATAGGAATACTTGTAGAAGTCACAGTAGTAGTAGTAGCAGTAGTAGTACTGGTGGTAGCCGTTGTAGTAGTAGCAGTTTTCGCAATGGTGGTAGTAGTATTAGTAGTAGTAGTAGCAGTAGCAATAGTAGTCATAGTAGTTGTAGTAGTAGTAATGGTTGTTGTAGTAGTAGTATTAGTTCTAGTAGTTGTAGTAGTAATAATAGTAGTAGTAGAAGTAGTAGCAGCAGCAGCAGTAGTGGCAGTAGCAGTAGTGGCAGTAGTAGTAGCAGAATTAGTAGTAGAGGTTGTAGCAATAGCAGCAATAGTAGTAGTAGTAGTAGTAGTGGTAGAAGTAGTAGTCATAGTAGTATTAACAGACGCAGGAGTAGTTGTAGTAGTAGCAACAGTAATCATACCAAAAGTAGTAGCAGTAGTAGTAGCAGAAGTAGTAGTAATAGCTGTAGTTGCTAGAATGTACTAGTAGCAGTAGTAGGAGTAGTTGAAAAAGTGGTAATAGTAGCAGCAATAGTAGTAGTAGTAATAGAAGCAGTAGGAGTATTAGTCATAGTAGTTGTAGTTGTGGTAGTAGTAGTAGTAGTAGTAATAGTAGTTGTAGTAACAGTTGGAGCATTAGTAGTAGTAATGGAAGCAGTAGCAGTAGCAGTAGTATTAGTAGTAGTGATAATAGTTGTAGCGGTAATAGTAGTAAAGGAAAAAGAATAAGAAGAAGAAGAAGAAGTAGTTGTAGTAGTAGTAATACTTGTATTAGTAGTAGCAGTAATAGTAGTAATAGCAGTAGTTGTAGTAGTAGTTATTGTTGTTGTATTAATAATAGTAGTAGTAGTTGTTGTTGTTGTTGTTGTTGTAGTAGTGGTAGTAGTGCCAGTGATATCCATAGTAGTAGCTATAGTTTCGATAATGGCAGTAGTAGTTGTAGGAGTAGTCTTAGCAAAAGTAGTGTTACCAGTAGTAACACTAGCAGTAGCAGTCATAGTAGTCGTAGAAGTTGTAGTAGTAGTAGTAGTGCTAGTGTTAGTAGTAGTAGTAGCTGTAGCAGCATTAGTAGTAGTTGTGGAAGTAGTAGTAGTACTAGTTGTGGTAGTAGTAGCAGTGGGAGTAGTAGTAAAAGAAGAAGAAGAAAAATAAGTAGCTATAGCAGTACTAGAGGTAGTAGTAGACGTTGCATCAACAACAACAGTAGTACTAGTATTAGCAGCAGTAGTAGGTATGGTGGTGGTAGTAGTAGTAGTAATAGTAGTACTAGGAGCAGTAGTAGTAGTGATAGAAGTTGTAGTAGTAGCAGCAGAACAACTAGTAGTAATAGTAATCATAGTAGTAGTAGTTGTTGTTGTCGTCATAGTAATAGTACTAGTAGTAGTGGTAAACTAGTAGTCATAGTCTTAGGAGCAGTAGTAGTAGTAGTACTACCAGTAGTAGTAGAAATAGTTATTATTGTTGTCATTGTAGTAACAGCGCAAGGAGTGGTAGTAACATGAGTAGTAAAAATAGTAGTAAACATAGTAGTAGTAGCAGCAGCAGTAGTATTAGTAGTAGCTGTAATAGTAGTAGCAACAACAGTAGTAGTAGGTGAATTAATTGGAGTCGAAAAAGTAGTAGCAGCAGCAACAATAGTAGTAGTAGTGGTAGTAGTAGTAGCGGAAGCATTAGTCCTAGTAGTGGTAGCAATAGTAGTAGTAGTAGCAGTATTAGTAGCAGCAATAGTAATAATAATAGTCATAGTATTAGCAGCAACAGTGGTTGCAGTAGTAGCATTTGTAGCAGTAGTAGTAGCAAAATTAGTAGTAGGAATTGTAGCAGCTGTAGCAGTAGAAGAAGTAGTAGTAGTGGTAGAAGTAGTAGTAGTAGTATTAATAGCTGCAGGTGTAGTAGTAGTAGTAGCTGTAGTAGTACCGATACTAGTAGCAATAGTAGTAGCAGTAGATGTAGTTGTAGTAGTAGTAGTAGCAGAAGTAGTACTAGCAGTAGTAGTACCAGTGGTAGCCGTAGTAGTATCAGTAGTTGCCGCAATGGCTGTAGCAGTCATAGTAGTTGTAGTAGTAGTTGTAGTTGTAGTAGCAGTAGTTGTAGTAATAGTAGCAGCAACCGCAGCGGTAGTCATAATAGTGGTAGTAGCATTAGTAGTAGTAGTAGCAATAGCGGAAGTAGTAGTAGTAGTAGTTGTTGTTGTAGTACTAGTAGTAGTTGCAGCAGCAGTAGTAGCAGTAGTTGTAGTTGCAGCAGTAGTAGTAGTAATAGTAGAAGTAGCAGTAGCAGCAGCAGCAGTAGTATTAATTGCAGTTGTTTGTAGTAGTAGTAGTAGTTGTTGTTGTTTTTGTTGTAGTAATAGTAGCGGCATCTGTAGCAGAAGTGCAAAAGTAGTAGTAGTAATCATTGTTGTTGTTGTTGTAGTAGTCATAGTAGTAGTTGTACAAGGAGTATTAGTAATATTAGTAGTAAAAGTGAAAGTAGATGTAGAAGTAATAGTAGAAGTAGTAGTAGTATCAGTTGTAGCAGTGGCAACAACTGTAGTAGCCGGAGAAGTAATAGGAGTAGTAGAAGTAGTAGCGACAGCAACAACAACGGTAGTAGTGCTAGTAGTAGCAGTAGTGGTAGTAATAATAGTAGTTCTAGTAGTAGTAGTAGTAGTGGTAGTAGTAATAATATTACTAGTAGTAGTAGCAGCGGCAACAATAACTGTAGTAGTAGCAACAGTGATAGTAGTGGCAGTGGAAGTAGGAGTAGTAGCAGTAGCGGCAGCACCAGTAGTAGTAGCAATTGTAGCATTTGTACTAGTAGTACCAGTTGAAGCATAAGCAGTCATATTAGTTGTAGTAGTAGCAGCAGCAGTAGTCATGGTGCTACTAGTAGTAGTACTAGTAGTCGTTATAGTAGAAGTTGTAGTAGTAATCATAACAATAGTAGTAGTAGTTGGAGAAATAGTAGCCTTAGGCGTGGTAGTTGTAGTGGTAGTTGTAGTAGTAGCGGTTGAAGTTTTAGTAGTAGTAGTAGTAGTAGTAGTATTAGGAGCAACAATAACAGTAGCTGTAGTCACAGTAATAGTGATATTAATAGTAGTAATTGTCGAAGTTGTAGTAGTAGTTTTGGTAGTCGTTGTAGAAGTAGTAGTTGTAGTTGTAGTAGTAGTAGCCGCAACAGTAGTTGTAGTATTAGTAGTGATAGTAGAAGCATTTGTAGAATAGTAGTAGCAGAATTAGTGGTAGAAGTTGTAGTAGCGGTAGTAGTAGCAGTAGTAGTAATGGTAGAAGTAGCACTAGTAGTAGTCTCAATAGCTGCAGGAGTAGTGGTAGTAGCAGTAGTAGAAGTAGTAGCAATAGTAGTAGTAGAAGTAGTACTAGTAGTAGTAGTTGTACCAGTGGTAGCCATAATAGAAGCAACAGTTGCGAGAATGGTAGTAGTAATAGTAGTTGTAGAAATAGTAGCAATTGCAATAGTTGCCGTAGTAGTAGTAGTAGTAGTAGTAACAGTAGTACCAATTGCAATAGTTGTCATAGGAGTAGTAGTAATAGTAGTAACAATAGTACCAGTAGCAGTAGTAGCATTAGTAGTAGCAGCGGAAGCAGTAGTAGCAGTAGAAGTAATAGTAGTAGTAGTACCAGTAGTAGTAGTAGTAATAGTACTAGTCGTGGAAGAAGAGAAGAAGAAGAAGAAGAAGTAGAAGTAGTGGTATTAGAAGTAGTAGTAGAAGTAATAGTGGTAGTAATAGTAGTAGTAGTAGTACTAATAGTAGTACTAGTAGTTGTTGTTGTTGTTATAGTAATAGTGGTAATAATGGCAGCAGTAGCAGCAGTAGTAATAGTACGAGTAGAAGTAGAAGAAGAAGTAGTTGTAGGTGTAGCAGTAGAAGTGGTAGCAGTAGTACCACTAATAGTTGTTGTTGTAGTAGTAGTAGTAGTAGCAAAAGTAGTGGTAGAAGTAGTAGTAGTAGTGTAGCTGTAGTAGCAACAACAATAGTAGTAAGAGTAGTCGGGGTAGTCGAAGTAGTAGTAATAGTAGTAGTAGGAGTGGTAGTTATAATAGTAGTAGTAGTAGTAGTACTATTAGTAATAGTAGTATTTATAGCAGTAGTGGAAATAGGTGTAGCAATAATAGTAGCTCAAGTAGTAGTCGTTGTAGTAGTAGTTAAAGTAGTAGTGGTAGTAGTTGTGGTACTAGTAGTTGTAGCAAGCGTAGTAGTAGTAACAGTGATTGAGGCAGTACTAGTAGCAGATGTAGTAGCAGCTATTGTAGAAGTAGCCATATCAGTTGCAGTAGTTGTTGTACTAGTAGTAGCGATAGTAGTAGCGATAGTAGTAGTAGCAGTAGTAGCAGTACTAGTAGCAGTAGTAGTAGTACTAGTAGTAGTGGCAGTAGTAGTAGTAGTTGTTGTAGTAGCATTATTCATAGCAATAGCAGTAGTAGTAGTAGCTACAATAGTCACAACAGCTTTAGTTCTAGTAGAAGTAGTAGTAGCGGCAACCGCAGCAATAGTAGTAGTGTTGTAGTAGTAGTAGTAGTAGCCGAGGTAGCAGTATTAGTAGCAGTAGTAGTAGAAGTTGCGGTAGTCGTTGTAGCTGTTATTGTAGTAGTAGTCGAAATAGTAGTAGTAGTAGTAATAACTATAGCAGCAGCAGCAATAGTAGAAGAAGAAGCAGTAGTTGTAGTAGTAGCAGTAGTTGTTTTTGTAGTTGTTCTAGTGGCAGAATTAATAGTAGCAGTACTTATAGTTGTTGTAGTAGCAGTAGTAGTAATAATCGTAGTAGTGGTAACAGTAGTAGTAGTAGTAGTACTAGTCACAAAAGTAGTAGTAGCAGGGAAAGAAGTAGTTGTAGCAGTAGCTTTAGCAGTAATAGTAGTGGCAAAATTAGTAGTAGTAGTTTAATTAGTAGTTGTAGCAGCAGTAGTAGCAGTAGTTGCAGTAGTAGTAGTAGTAGCAGCAGCGGTAGTAGTTGCAGTAGTTGTAGCAGTGTTAGTAGCAATAGTAGTAGTAGTAATAATAGTTGTAGCAGTTGAGCGTTAGTAGCAGCATCAGCAGTATGACTAAAACTGTAGTAGTTGAAGCAGTAGTAGTAGTAGTTATAGTTGTAGTAGTAGTAGCAGAAGCAGTAGTAGCTGTAGTAGTAGTGGTAGTAGTAGCAAGAGTAGTAGTAGTAGTAGTAACAAAAGTGGTAGTTGCAATGGCTGTAGGAGTAGTAGTTGTAGTAGTTGTAATAGTAGTGGCAGTAGTAGTATTAGCAATTGTAGTAGCAATAGTAGTAGTTGTTTGAGAAGTAGTAGTACTATTGATAGTAGTAGCAAGAGTAGTAGTAGTAGTAGTTGTAATAGTAGTGGCAGTAGTAGTATTAGCAATTGTAGTAGCAATAGTAGTAGTTGTTTGAGAAGTAGTAGTAGTATTGATAGCTGTAGCAATAGTAGTGGTAGTAGCAGTAGGCGTAGTAGTAGCTGTAGTAGCAACAATAGTAGTAGAAGTAGTTGTAGCAGTAGTAGAAGTAGTAGTTGTCATAGTAGTAGTAGTAGTAGCAATAGTAGTAGTTGTAGCAATAGTAAAAGTGGCAGAAGTTGTAGTAGTAGGAGAGGTAGTAGTACTTGTTATTGTTGGAAAAGTACCAGTAGTAGTTGTTGTCGAAGTAGTTGTAGTTGTAGTAGTAGTTGTAGTCATAGTTGTCATAGTAATAGTAGTAGTAGCAGTAGTAATTGTAGCAAAGTAGCAGAAGTTGTAGTAATAGTAGTGATAGAAGTAGTAGCAGTATAGTTGCAGTAGTAGAAGTAGTAGAAGATGTAGTGGAACTAGCACTAGAAATAGCAACAGTCACAACAACAGTAGTAGTAGTAGTAGTAATAGTAGTAGTAGTAGTTGTTGTTGTGGTTGTAGAAATTGTAGCAGTAGTAGTAGAAGTAGTACTATTAATAGTCGCAGCAGTAGTAGGAATAGTAGCATTAGTAGTAGCAGTAGTAGTACCAGTAGCAGCAGCAGTAGTTGTTGTGGTAGTAGCAGCAGCAGCAGCAGTAGTAGAAGTAGCAGCCACAACAGAAGTAGTAGCAGTAGCAGCATTCATAGTAGTAGTAGCCGCAATAGTAGCAGAAGTAGTAGTTGCAGTATTGATAATAGTAGTAGTTGTTATTGTAGTAGTAGTAGTAGTAGCAGTAGCAGTAGTAATAGCAGTTGGAGTCATAGTAGTAGTAGTGGTAGCAGTTGAAGTAATAGTAGTTGCAGAAGCTGCAGCAACAGCAGCAGCATTAGTGGTTGTAGTAGTATTACTAGCTGCAGTAGTAGTAGTAGGAGCAGTCTTAGTAGTAAGAGTGGTAGAAGTAGTAGTCGTAGTAATCGTAGTAGCATTAGTAGTAGCAGTAGCAGCAGTAGTAGTAGTAGTCATAGTAGTTATAGCAGAAGTAGTAGCAGTAGTACTAGTAGAAGTTATAGTCGATGCAGAACTCCAACTACTACTCCAACTCCTACTGCTACTACTACTATTACTATCACTCCTACTGTTACAACCCATACTATTACAACCAGTACTACTACTACAACCCCTACTATTACTAACACTAATATTACTACAACTATTACTATCACTACCATGACAACAACTACTACTACTACTAATAATAATAATAATACTAATACTATTAGTGCTACTACTGCTACTGCTACTACTACTATAA
>RXID01021562.1:19412-62229 GCA_005019695.1 Trichopus zeylanicus subsp. travancoricus
CTACTACTTCTACAACTACTACAACTGCTACGACCACTACCACTACTGCTACAGCTACTTCAGCACCTAATACTACGATGACTACTTCTAATGGTACTACTACTTCTACTACTTCTACAACTTCTACTACTACTATTACTGCTACTGCTACAACCGCTACTGTTGCTGCTCTTGTTGTTGTTGGTACTAATACCACTACCACTAATGCTACTGCTACTAATGTTACTATACTGCTACTTTTCAACTACTTCTAGTACTACTACTGCTGCTACTACTGGTACTATTGTTGCTACTGCTAATACTATTACAACTACTACTGCCATTACTGTAAATATTGCTACTACTACTACTGCTATTATTACTACTGCTTCTACTAATGCCTCTGCTGCTATTGCTACTACTACTACTACAACTACTTTTACAACTATTGCTACTACTACAACTACCACTACAACTACTACTGCAATTGCAACAACATTTACGACTACTACTACTACTACTACTATCACTTCTCTTACAATAACAACAACGACTACTACTCATACAACTACTACCACTGCTAGTCTCGTAACAGCTACAACTACGGCTACTACTACTACTACCGCTGCTATTGCCACTGCTACATCTGCCACTATCACTATTACGACTACTGCTAGTACTACTAGTACTACTGCCGCTGCCATTGCCACTCATACTTCTGCTACTATTACTACTAATGCCACAACTACTACTGTTACTGCTTCTACCACTACTACTACAACTGCTACTACTAATACTGCTAGTACTACAACTAATACTGCTGCTACTGCTACAATTGTTATTGCTACCACAACTGCTAATACTAATGCTTCTACTACTACTGCTACTATATCTATTGTTCCTACTTCAACTACTACAATAGCTACTATGACTACTACTAGTACCACTACAACTACTACTGCAACTGCAACAACATTTACGACTACTACTACTACTACTACTATCACGTCTCTTACAATAACAACAACGACTACTACTCATACAACTACTACCACTGCTAGTCTCGCTACAGCTACAACTACGGCTACTACTACTACTACCGCTGCTATTGCCACTGCTACATCTTCTACTATTACTATTACGACTACTGCTAGTACTGCTAGTACTACCGCCGCTGCCATTGCCACTCATACTTCTGCTACTGTTACTACTACAGCCACAACTACTACTGTTACTGCTTCTACCACTACTACTATAACTGCTACTACTAATACTGCTAGTACTACAACTAATACTACTGCTACTGCTACAATTGTTATTGCTACCACAACTGCTACTACTACTGCTTCTACTACTACTGCTACTGCTACTACTACTACTACTACTGCTACTATATCTATTGTTCCTACTTCAACTACTACAATAGCTACTATGACTACTGCTAGTACTACTACAACTACTTCTACTATTACAACTACAACTACTACTACAAACAGCTTCTCCTACTACTACTATTACTGCTACTCCAACTACTAACACTATTACTGCTACTCCCACTACTACAACACCGACTGCTCCTACTGCTACTCCAACTGCTACTACAACCAGTACTCCCCCTAGTACTACAACCACTACTCCTACTACTATTACGGCTGCTGCTACTACTCCTCCTGTTACAACTACTGCTACTATTGCTACTACTACTGCTACTGCTGCTACTACTACAACTCCTACTACTATTGCCACTGCCATTACTCCTAATGCTGCCACTACTATTACTACTGCTACTCTAACTACTCCAATTACTATCGTTGTCGCTACTACTGCCACTAATGCTACTGTTACTTCTACTACTACTACTTCTACTACTACTTCGACTACTACTACTTCTTCTATTACTATTTCTGCTACTTCTACTGCTACTGATAATACAACCACAACTACCATTACTACGATTATTCCTACTATGATTGCTACTACTACTTCTATTTCTTCTATTAGTACAACTTATTACTACTATTATTACTATTATTGCTAGTACAACTGCTACGACAACTACAATTACTAAAATTGCTGGTACCACTACTATTGCTGCCGCTAATATTACAACAGCAACGACTGCTATGGCTGCGGCTACTACCATTACTACTACAACTACTACTACTATTGCTACTACTACTGCTACTATTATAGCAACTGCTACTGCTGCAACATCTACTACTGCTGCAACAACTACTTGTGCTACTACAACTACAAGAGCTACGACTACTATTGCAACTACAACAGCTAATGCTACTCCTGCTGCTACAATTGCTATCGCTACAACTACTGCTACTACTACTATTATTTCCAATTACTATAGCGGGAACTACTGCTGCTGCTACAAATACTACTACTACGACTACTACTACTACTACTACTACTGCTACTGCTACTATTCCAACTCCTACTCCAACCACTACAGCTACAGCTAGTCCTCCTCCTACTACTACTAGTATCACTACTACTATTACTGCTACAACAACTACTACTACTACTGTTACTACAACTACTACTACTCCTACTTCTCCTCCTCCTATCCGCTCTTACTACTACTGCTACTGCTGCTACTACTACTTATTATACTATTACTGCTCCTATGACAATTTCAACTACTTGTACGACTACTACTCTTCTATTACTACTACTACTAGTAGTACAACTGCTACTACTACGACAATACTAGTACTACCACAACAACTATTATGGCTATAATTGCTACTGGGACTACTACTGCTCTTGCTACTGCCACTACTCCTACTACTACTTCTACTACTATTACTACTACTACTACTACTACTACTACTACTACCACAAAACTTAGTACTACTACGACTGAAATAGCTATTACTACTATTACTAATGCTATGACTGCTACGATTGGTACTACAGCTATTGCTACTACTATTATTGCTACTACTACTTCTACTACTACTACTTCTTCTTCTATTGCTACTACAGCTATAGCTGCTACAACTACTACTGTTACAATTGTTGCTATAGCTACTACTGCTACTATTGTTACTACTACTACTAATGTTGCTACTACTAATACTACAACTACTGCTACATTTGCTACTGTTGCTACCACTACTACTACTTCTACTATTGCTACTGCTCCTACCACTACTTTTTATACTAATACTACTACTGTTACTACAACTGCTACTATAAGTACTACTACTGCTATGACTACTACTACTACTACTACAACAACAACTACTACTACTACTTCTACTACTATTGTTACTACTGCGAGTACTACTTCTACTACTGCTACTACTATTACTACATTTTGCTACTACTCTTGCAACTACTGATACTACTACTGCTACAACAGCTACTATTATGGCTACTACTCCCACTACTACTATTTTTGCAACTACTCCCGCTACACTACTACTACTATAGCTGCTACTACTCCTACGCTACTGCTACTACTTACACTACTACTACTGCCCCAACCACTACTATTGTTGCTGCCACTACTACAACTGCTACTGCTACTACTGCTACTCCAGCTACTACTACTACTACTACGACAACCACTACTACTACCACTGATACTCCTACTACCCTGCTACTATTACTACTTCAACTACTACAATTGCTGCTGCTACTCCTATTATTACTACTATTGCTGCTACTATTACTTCTACTACTGCTACTGCTACTATTGATGCTACTTCTACTACAACAACTACTGCTACTGCAACTGCTACTAATTTTGATACTACTACTACCCCAACTACTAGTGTTATCGGTACTACTACTACTGCTACTGTTACAATGTGCACTACTTCTATTGCTATTGCTAGTGCGGCTGCTGTTGCTATTGTTGCTCCTACTAGCACTACAGCAACAATTACTACTACTACTGCTACTACTACTACTACACTAATGCCACTACTACTTCAACTACTGCAAGTATTTCTGCTAATACTACTTCATCTACTTCTACGACCACTACTACTACTACTATTGTTGTTGCTGCTTCTACTACTGCTGCTCCTACAACTGCTACTCCTATTACTATGACCATTGCTATTAATACTACTACTACAACTTCCACTACGACATAAATGACTACTACTACAATTACAACTGCTATTACTACTACTAGTACTCCGCTGGCTACTGCTACTATTACCACTACTACTATTGCTACTATTGCTACTATTGCTACTGTTGCGGCTACACTCCTACTGCTACTACTACTGATGTTACTACTGTTACTACTACTACTCCTCTTCCTACTGCACCTTCTGCTACTACTACTACTACTACTGTTGCTGGTTCAACAAATACTACAACTACTGCTCAAACTACTACTAGTACTCCTACTATTGTAACTATTGTTGCTGCTACAACTAATACTTCTGCTACTCCCTCGAATACTTCTACTACTACTTTTACTACTTCTTCTACTGCTACTACTGCTGCTACTAGTACTACTACTACTACTACTATTACTTTCACTAATGATACGCCTATGACTAATGGGCTGCATTACAACTTCTCTACTACAACAGCAACGGCCTACTCCTACTACTATTGCTTCTGCTACTAAAACTACAGCTCCTTCAACTACTATCGCTACAACTATGATTGCTACTACTTTTATTGCTACTACTATGATTGCTACTTTTACTACTACTACTACTAATACTACTCCAACTACTATTGCTGCTGCTATAGCTACTCCTATAATCCACTGCTTTGCTACTTAATACTTTTTTTTTCCCCTACTCCTACTACTTCTACTCACAAATTTACCACTACTACTCTCTAATACTACGGGCTCGATTGCTACTACGAGACTCCTGCTCTTATCCGACTACTAACAACTAATGCTACTTTCTGCTTCTGCTGCTTTCAATTACTACTACGACAACTACCAACTAACGTCCTAGTGCTGCAATGATGACTTCTGCTACGACTACGATCTACTAACCCCTAAAACTACTACTACGTCTACTAATACAGCTACTACTACTAACTACGTACGACCACAATACGGCAACTACTGAACTACGACTCCCGTGTACTGAGCTACTATTACTAGCTCTTGCAACCGACAACCAGTACTCCTTCTACCTTCTACAATTATTACTGTTGTTGCTACTACTACTACTACTACAACTATTGCCACTACTACTACTCATACTACTACTGCTACTGCTATTACTTCTAATACTGCCACTACTACTGCAGCTATGGCGACTACTACAACTACTATTGTTATCACTACTAATGCAAGTGTTACTACTGCTACTAATGCTACTACAACTTCTACTACTACTCCTACTCCTACTACTACTACTACTTCTTCTATTACTACTATTGCTACTTCTACTACTACTAATACAACAACTACAACTACTAGTACTACTACTATTCCTATACAACTACTAGTACTACTACTATTTCTTCTATTACTAAGAATTACTACTACTACTATTACTATTATTACTACAATTACTACGATTCTTTCTACTACTACTACTACTACGATTCCTAATATTAAAATAACTAATACTACTACGGCTGCTGCTGCTACTATTACTACCACAACTACTACAACTACTGCAACTATTGCTATAGCTACTGCTACTGCTACTGTTGCTACATCTTCTGCTAGTGCTACAACTACTTGTGCTACTACTAGTACAAGAGCTATGACTACTACTGTGACTACAGTTGCTAATGCTACTGCTACTGCTACAAATACTGTTACTGCTACTACTATTATTGCTACTACAAAGGCTACTACAGCTGCTACTACAAATAGTACAACTAGGACTACCACTACAACTACAATTTCTATTATTACTACTATGCCAGCTCCTACTACTGCTACTACTATAGCTACTGCTAGTCCTCTTACTACTACTATTAGTATCACTACAACTATTACTGCTACAACTTCTACTACTACTACAACTACTACGACTCCTCCTCCTCCTCCTGTCCGCTCTTACTACTACTACTATAGCTACTACTACAACTTATCATAATACTACTGCTCCTATTGCAACTCGCACTGCTTCTAATACTACTACTACTTCTAGTACTACTACTACTACTACTACTACTACTACTACTACTACTACTACTACTACTACTACTGTGACAGTACTACTACAACCAAAACTGCTACTATGGCTACTACTGCTACTGAGACTACTACTGTCCCTATTACTGCCACTACTCGAGCTACTATTTCTACTACTATTACCACTACTACTACTACTACTCTTACTACAATAGCTATTTCTGCTACAACTGCTACAGCTACTACTACTACTAATGTTATGAATGCTACGACTGCTATTACACCTACTACTACTATTACTACTACTACTACTACTATTACTACTACTACTACTACTACTACTACTACTACTACTACTACTACTACTACTACTATTGCTACTACTACTACAACTGCTACAACAACTACTACAACTACTACTATTGCTACTACTACTCCTATTGCCACATGCAATCCTTTTACTATTACTACTTCTACTAGTACTACTAGTACAAGTACAACTGCAACTATTACGACAGTACTACTAGTGCCACAACTACTACTATGGCTACTACTGCTACTGGGACTACTATTGCTCCTACTACTGCCACTACTCCTACTATTACTTCTACAACTATTACTACTACTACTGCTGCTGCTGCTGCTGCTGCTCCTGCTACTACAATAGCTATTGCTGCTACTGCTATTATGGATATGACTGCTACGATTGCTACAACAGCTACTACTACTGCTGCTTCTATTGCTACTACTACAACAGGTGCTAAAACTACAACTGTTACTGCTGCTACTATAGCTACTACTGCTATTAATGCTACTGCTACTACTACTACTACCAGTACTACTACTACCCCTGATGCTGCTGCTACTACTGTTGTTGCTACTACTACTACTACTACAACTACTACTACTACTATTGCTACTACTGCTACCACTCCTTCTTATACTACAACTACTACTGTTACTACAAGTGCTACTGCTACTACAACAACTACTACTACTGCTTCTGCTGCTGCTTCTACCACTACTATTGTGACTACTAGTAAGACAACTGCTACTGCTACAACTACTTTTGCTACTACTCTTGCAACTACTGATACTACTACTGCTACAACAGCTACTATTATGGCTACTACTCCCACTACTACTATTTTTGCAACTACTCCCGCTACACTACTACTACTATAGCTGCTACCACTCCTACGCTACTGCTACTACTTACACTACTACTACTGCCCCAACCACTACTATTGTTGCTGCCACTACTACAACTGCTACTGCTACTACTGCTACTCCAGCTACTACTACTACTACTACGACAACCACTACTGCTACCACTGATACTCCTACTACCCTGCTACTATTACTACTTCAACTACTACAATTGCTGCTGCTACTCCTATTATTACTACTATTGCTGCTACTATTACTTCTACTACTGCTACTGCTACTATTGATGCTACTTCTACTACAACAACTACTGCTATTGCAACTGCTACTAATTTTGATACTACTACTACCCCAACTACTAGTGTTGCTACTGCAACTACAGCAGCTATTATCGGTACTACTACTACTGCTACTGTTACAATGTGCACTACTTCTATTGCTATTGCTAGTGCGGCTGCTGTTGCTATTGTTGCTCCTACTAGCACTACAGCAACAATTACTACTACTACTGCTACTACTACTACTACACTAATGCCACTACTACTTCAACTACTGCAAGTATTTCTGCTAATACTACTTCATCTACTTCTACGACCACTACTACTACTACTATTGTTGTTGCTGCTTCTACTACTGCTGCTCCTACAACTGCTACTCCTATTACTATGACCATTGCTATTAATACTACTACTACAACTTCCACTACGACATAAATGACTACTACTACAATTACAACTGCTATTACTACTACTAGTACTCCGCTGGCTACTGCTACTATTACCACTACTACTATTGCTACTATTGCTACTATTGCTACTGTTGCGGCTACACTCCTACTGCTACTACTACTGATGTTACTACTGTTACTACTACTACTCCTCTTCCTACTGCACCTTCTGCTACTACTACTACTACTACTGTTGCTGGTTCAACAAATACTACAACTACTGCTCAAACTACTACTAGTACTCCTACTATTGTAACTATTGTTGCTGCTACAACTAATACTTCTGCTACTCCCTCGAATACTTCTACTACTACTTTTACTACTTCTTCTACTGCTACTACTGCTGCAACTAGTACTACTACTACTACTACTATTACTTTCACTAATGATACTCCTATTACTAATGCTGCTATTACAACTTCTACTACTACAACAGCAACTGCTACTCCTACTACTATTGCTTCTGCTGCTACAACTAAAGCTCCTTCAACTACTATCGCTACCACTAAGATTGCTACTACTTCTACTGCTACTACTACGATTGCTACTTCTACTACTACTACTAACACTACTCCAACTACTATTGCTGTTGCTATAGCTACTCCTATATCAACTGCTGCTACTACTTTTCCTACTCCTACTACTTCTACTCACACTACCACTACTACTGCATCTATTGCTACTACTACTCCTGCTCCTTCTCCTACTACTACAACTAATGCTACTTCTGCTTCTGCTGCTTCAATTACTACTACTACAACTACCACTACTCCTAGTGCTGCTATGATGACTTCTGCTACTACTACTTCTACTACCACTACAACTACTACTACTACTACTAATACATCTACTACTACTACTACTACTACAATACTGCAACTACTACTACTCCTTGTACTGCTACTATTACTACTCTTGCAACTACAACCATTACTCCTTCTACAATTATTACTGTTGTTGCTACTACTACTACTACTACAACTATTGCCACTACTACTACTCATACTACTACTGCTACTGCTATTACTTCTAATACTGCCACTACTACTGCAGCTATGGCGACTACTACAACTACTATTGTTATCACTACTAATGCAAGTGTTACTACTGCTACTAATGCTACTACAACTTCTACTACTACTCCTACTCCTACTACTACTACTACTTCTTCTATTACTACTATTGCTACTTCTACTACTACTAATACAACAACTACAACTACTAGTACTACTACTATTCCTATACAACTACTAGTACTACTACTATTTCTTCTATTACTAAGAATTACTACTACTACTATTACTATTATTACTACAATTACTACGATTCTTTCTACTACTACTACTACTACGATTCCTAATATTAAAATAACTAATACTACTACGGCTGCTGCTGCTACTATTACTACCACAACTACTACAACTACTGCAACTATTGCTATAGCTACTGCTACTGCTACTGTTGCTACATCTTCTGCTAGTGCTACAACTACTTGTGCTACTACTAGTACAAGAGCTATGACTACTACTGTGACTACAGTTGCTAATGCTACTGCTACTGCTACAAATACTGTTACTGCTACTACTATTATTGCTACTACAAAGGCTACTACAGCTGCTACTACAAATAGTACAACTAGGACTACCACTACAACTACAATTTCTATTATTACTACTATGCCAGCTCCTACTACTGCTACTACTATAGCTACTGCTAGTCCTCTTACTACTACTATTAGTATCACTACAACTATTACTGCTACAACTTCTACTACTACTACAACTACTACGACTCCTCCTCCTCCTCCTGTCCGCTCTTACTACTACTACTATAGCTACTACTACAACTTATCATAATACTACTGCTCCTATTGCAACTCGCACTGCTTCTAATACTACTACTACTTCTAGTACTACTACTACTACTACTACTACTACTACTACTACTACTACTACTACTACTACTACTACTACTACTGTGACAGTACTACTACAACCAAAACTGCTACTATGGCTACTACTGCTACTGGGACTACTACTGTCCCTATTACTGCCACTACTCGAGCTACTATTTCTACTACTATTACCACTACTACTACTACTACTCTTACTACAATAGCTATTTCTGCTACAACTGCTACAGCTACTACTACTACTAATGTTATGAATGCTACGACTACTATTACACCTACTACTACTATTACTACTACTACTACTACTATTACTACTACTACTACTACTACTACTACTACTACTACTACTACTACTACTACTACTATTGCTACTACTACTACAACTGCTACAACAACTACTACAACTACTACTATTGCTACTACTACTCCTATTGCCACATGCAATCCTTTTACTATTACTACTTCTACTAGTACTACTAGTACAAGTACAACTGCAACTATTACGACAGTACTACTAGTGCCACAACTACTACTATGGCTACTACTGCTACTGGGACTACTATTGCTCCTACTACTGCCACTACTCCTGCTATTACTTCTACAACTATTACTACTACTACTGCTGCTGCTGCTGCTGCTGCTGCTGCTCCTGCTACTACAATAGCTATTGCTGCTACTGCTATTATGGATATGACTGCTACGATTGCTACAACAGCTACTACTACTGCTGCTTCTATTGCTACTACTACAACAGGTGCTAAAACTACAACTGTTACTGCTGCTACTATAGCTACTACTGCTATTAATGCTACTGCTACTACTACTACTACCAGTACTACTACTACCCCTGATGCTGCTGCTACTACTGTTGTTGCTACTACTACTACTACTACAACTACTACTACTACTATTGCTACTACTGCTACCACTCCTTCTTATACTACAACTACTACTGTTACTACAAGTGCTACTGCTACTACAACAACTACTACTACTTCTTCTGCTGCTGCTTCTACCACTACTATTGTGACTACTAGTAAGACAACTGCTACTGCTACAACTACTTTTGCTACTACTCTTACTACTACTAATGCTACAACTACTACTATTACGGCTACTAATCCCACTATAACTATTCTTGCAACTACTCCTGCTACTACTGCAACTACTATGACTGCTGCTAATACTCCAATGCTACTACTACTACTTCCACAACTACTACTGCTCCAACCACTACTACTACAACTACCACTACTACTACTGCTACTCCTCCTCCTCATCCTATTACTACTACAACCACTACTGCTACGACTGATACTCCTACTACGCTACTACTATTACTACTTCAACAACCACTACTCCTACTATTGTAACTACTGCAGTTGCTTCAACTACTACTGCTACTCCTTCGAATACTTCCATTACTACAATTACTACTTCTGCTACTACTACTACTACTATTACTACTACTGCAACTAATGCTACGACTACTACTAATATAGTTACTGCTACTAATACTACTATTATTGCCCATTCTACTACTAATACTGGTACTACCACAACTACTTCTGCTACTACTGCTGCTGCTGCTGCTGCTTCTCAACTACTATTAATATGGTTACTATTATTTTTACTAATCATACTGCTACTGCTATTGCTACTATTCATACTACTACTACTACTATTGCAATTGCAACCGCTACCCCTGCTAGTATTGCTCCTACTCTTTCTACTATTGCTACAACTAATACCACTACTACTAATATGGCGGCCACTACTATTGCTATTACTACTTCTACTAATACCATAGCTACAATTACAACTACAACAACAACAACTACTACTACTACTATGGCTGCTACGACTACTACAGCGACTACTACTACTACTACTACAACTACGACTGCGACTACTACTAATACTATGACTTCTACTACTATAGCTACAACTACAACAACTACTACTACTGCTGCTACTATCACTAATACTACAACTATTACTGCTACTATTACTACTAATACTACTACTACTACGACTACGACTACTATTTCTACTACTACAACAACAACTACTTCTTCTACTGCAACTATTGCCACAGCTACTCCTACGCCGACTACTTCTGCTACTACTACAAGTTCTGCTCTTGGTACTACTGCTACTACTGCTACTACTATAACTACTGTTGGTTCTGCAACTACTGCTACTACTACTACTCTTACAACTACTACAACAACAACAACTGCTACTAATACCCCTGCTATTGCTACTACGCTTGCCATGACTACTACTACTACTTCTGCTACTATTGCTACCATTACTACAACTACTATTACTACTAAAACTATTACCTCAACTACTACAACTGTTACTACTTCTACTACTACTATCATCACTGCTGCTACTACTACTAATACTACTACTACTACTACTACTACTATCACTTCTCCTTCTACTACAACTTCTGCAACTATAACTACTCCTGCAGGTACTACAATGACTGCTGCTCCTGCTATGACTATTGATACTATTGCTACTACAACTACTACTTTTGCTACTATTGTTGCTTCTACTACTGCTTCTACTACTACTTTTGCTACTAGTACCACTACTACTGCTACTGCTACTACGACTACTGCTATAACTACTACTACTACTGTAGCTACTAATACTACTATTACCACTACAACCTTAACTACAGCTACTACTTACAACTACTACTACTTGTACAATAACAACTTCAACCACTAGTGCTGCTACTACTACTATTACTATTGCTACTACAATTGCATCTGTGACTACTACAACTACTACTATTACTATTGCTAGTACAATTGCATCTATGATTACTACAACTACTACTATTACTATAACTACTACCACTGCTACTACTACAACAACAACTATTTCTACTACTACTTCTACCATGAGTACTACTATTTCTCCAACAACAAAAACTGTTGCTGCTATTGCTACTGCTACTGCTCCTACTAATACTACTTCTACGATTGCTACAAGTACTGCTACTATCACTACTGTTGCTACTGCTTCTACTGTAAATACTACAACTACTACTGCTACTACAACTCCTGCTTCTACTACAACTACTACTAGTAGTACTACTACTACTTCTGCTAACACTACTGTTGCTGCTACTATTACTACTACTACTACTACTATTTGTGCTACTATTGCTACTACTACTACTACTACTACTACTACTACAACTACTACTAGTATTACTGCTACTAATACTACTACTACTACAACTACTACTACTGCTTCTACTACTAGAATTGTGGCCATTACTACAACTGCTAGACCTACTACTACTATTACGACTACTACTACTACTACTCCTCCTCAAATTACAATTAGAATTGCTTAAATTATTTATGCTACTTTTACTTCTACGACTTCTACTCCTACTATTGCTATTACTACAGCTGCTCCTACTACTACTGCTACTGCCACTACTACTACTATTACTGCTGCTACTCCTTCTACTACTACTGCTACAAGAACAAAGACTACTACTACTACAACTACTACTATTGTTGCAATTACTACTACTGCTACGCCTACTACTACTACTGCTACTACTGCCACTACTTCTCATATTACTATTACAAATGCTACAACTATTTCTGGTACTATTACTATTACAACTACTACTCCTATTGCTATTACTACACCTGCTACTGCTACTACTGCTACTACTACTACTACTGCTGCTCCCACTTCTACTGCTACTACTGTTGCTACTCCTCCTACTACTACTGCTATAACAACAAAGACTACTACTATGGTTGCTACTGCTCCTACTACTACTTCTAGTAATACTACTACCTGCACTAATGCTGCTGCTTCGACTGCTGCTTCGACTGCTGCTACTATTACTACTAATACAACTGCTCCAGCTACTACAACTGATACTGCTACTACTTATTCTACTACTTTATCTACTCCTGCTTCTGCTACTATTGCTACGAGTACAAGTGCTACAACAACTACTATTATAGCAACTATTACTATAATTGCTACTAGTACTACTACTGCTAGTATGACTACTAGTACTACTACTGCTGCTTCTACTACTACTACTGTAGCTGTTGCTTCCGCTGCTACTATAATGCCTGCTACTACTACTATTACTACTACTATTACTGCTGCTACTGTTGTCGTTGCTGCGGCAGCTACTACGACTACTACTACTGCTACTACTTCTCCCCTGACTACTACTAATGTTACAACTATTACTACAAGTAATACTCTGCTGCTTGTACTACTCGTAGTAGTACTACTGCTGCTACTGCTACTACCACTATTGCTATTATTACTACAGTTGATGCTACAATAGTTACAACTACTACAATTGTTACTACTACTGCTACTACTACTTTAATCGCTACTACTACTACTACTACGGCTACTCCTACTACTTCTACTACTACTATTTCTACAACTACTACTGCTGCTGCTACTGCTACTACTACTACTGCAACAACTACTACTACTACTACTTCTACAACTACTACTACTGCTGCAATTGCGACAGCTACCCCTACTACTACTGCTCTTGCTCCTTCTACTATTGCTACAACCAATACCACTACTACTAATACGGCGGCTACAACTGTTGCTATTACTACTTTTGCTACTACCACAACTATAATTACTACTACTTTTACTTCTACTACTACTACGGCTGCTACGATTACTACTACGACTACTTCTACTACTTCTACTACAACTACGACTACGACTACTACTTATATTATTTCTTCTACTACTGTTGCTACTACTACAACAACTACTACTGCTGTTGCTGCTACCACTAATACTACTCCTACTCCTACTACAACTATGACTACTATTTCTACTACAACTACTACTACTACTTATACTACAACTACTTCCACAGCTACTACTACGCCTACTACTACTACTACTACAACTACAAGTTCTTCTATTACTACTACTGCTACTACAACTACTACAATAACTACTACTACTACTACAGCTACTACTACTGCTACTACAAGTTTTGCTATTGCAACTACTACTACTACTACTCTTACTACAATAACAACTACTACTACTACCACTACTACTACTACTACTACGGCTTCCACGACTACTACTACTACTTCTGCTACTACTGCTACCACTTCTATAACTTCTACTACTACTAAAAGTACTACTACACCTACTTCGACTATTACTACTGCTACTACTGCTATTATCACTACTACTACTACTACTACTACTACTACTACTACTACTACTACTACTACTACTACTACTACTACTATCACCACCACTACTACTACTTCTTCTACTACTATAACTTTTGCAACTACAACTACTCCTACTGGTACTACAATGGATACTACTACTGCTACGACTATTATTACTACGACTATTGATACTATTGCTACTTCTTCTACTACAACTATTATTACTACTTCTCCTACTACTTCTGCTACTACTACCACTGCTAATTCTACTGCTACTACTACTATTGCTTGAACAACTACTGCTACTGTAGCTACTAATACTACTGTTACTGCTACAACGACAACAACTACCACAACAACTACTACTATTGCAACTACTACTACTAGTACGACAACAACTTCAACTTCTACTACTGCTGCTACTACTATTGCTATTGCCACACTTACTACTACTACTACTACTGCCGCTACCATTACTATGACTGCTGCTACGCTAATCCTTCTGTTGTTGTTGTCGCTACTACTACTACTACTACTACTTCTACCACTACTACTACTATTTCTCAAACCAAAACTATTGCTGCTGCTATTACTATTGCTACAACTACTGCTATTATAACTGCTATTACTACTACTAATACTACTTCTACTACTGCTACATCTACTACTATTATTACTACTGTTGCTACTGTTTTTACTACAAATATTACAAGTACTACTGCTACTACTTTCACTATAATTACTACTGCAGCTACTACAGTTACTACTACAATAGTTGCGGTTGCTGCTACTGCTACTACTACTGCCACTACTACTACTATTACTACTACTGCTACTGCTACTACAACTACTGCATGTACTGCAACTACAACTAGTACTACTGCTGCTACAACAACGAAGACTACTATTGCTGCTGCTGCTGCTTCTAATACTACTAACACCACAAATGTTGTTGCTTCTGTTGCTGCAGCAACTTCTGCTCATACGACTACTCTAACTACTACTACTAATACCACTACTACTTTTTCTAATACTTTTTCTACTCCTGCATCTGCTATTAGTACTACTACTATTGCTACAACTACTTCTGTTATTGCTACTATTACTACAACTGCCACTGCTACTAGTACTACTAGAACTACAACTACTACTATTGCTACTGCTTCAACTACTTCTGTTGCAGCTACTACTACTATAACTACTGCTACAACTATTACTAATACTACTATTACTACTGCTGCTGCAGGTGTGGTTGCTGCCACAACTGCTACGACTGCTACTATTACTACTACTTCTCAACCTACTACTACTAATTTTACTACTACTATTACGAGTAACACTACTACTTCTTGTAATACAAGTACTAGAAATACTGTTGTTGTTGCTACTACTACTGTTGCTATTACAACTACAGCTGATGCTATAATAGCTATGACAACTACTACAGCTACTACTATAATAGGTACGACTACTACAACAGTTACTACTACTGCTACTACTACTTCTGCAACTACTACTACTATTACTACTACTGCTACTACAACTACTACAAATGATACTACTACTACTACTATTACTACAGTGGCTATTACTACTACTTCTACTACTACTACTACTACTACTACTACTACTACTACTATTTCTACAAGTACAATTGCTGCGCTACTGCTATTACTACTGCTGCTACTACTACTGCTACTTCTACAACTACAACCACTACTACTACTACTATTACTACTATTACTACTACTATTACTACTACAACAACTACTACTATTCTTGTAGCTACTACTAGAACTACTACTCTTACAACTTCTCCCACTAATACTACTATTGCTACTAGTATTACAGCTACTACTGCTAGAGCTGCTTCAACTACCACTACTACAAGTACTACTAATACTACTTTTGCTACTACTACAATAGCTACAACTGCTACAACTACTATTCCTCCTACTAGTACTACTACAATGATTGCTACTGCTGCAACTATTGCAACTACTACTGCAACTACTACCAAGACAACAACAACTACTACTACCATGACAACAACAACAACAACATCAACAACAACAACAACAACTACTACTACTACTCCTACTAAAACTACTTCTACTGCTACTACTACTATCACTACTACTTCAACTACTTCAACTACTTCTATCGCTACTCCTACTCCTACTCTGACTACTACGACAACAACTACCACTACTATTGCTACTGCTACTACTGCTACAACTACTACAACAATTGCTGTTGCTGCTACTACTACTACTACTACTACTACTACTACTACTACTACTACTACTACTACTACTACTAGTACTACTACTACTACTACTACTACTACCACTACTTCAGCTACTACTGCTGCTACTAGTTCCACTACTGCTACTACCACAACAACTACTGCTACTACTACTACTACTACAACAACAACAACTGGTACTACTTCTACAACTACAACTTCTACTACCACTACTTCTACAACAACAACAACAACTACTACTACTACTGCTATAATGACTACTACTACAACTATAGCAACTACTACTATTACGACTACTACTACTGCTGCTGCTACTACAACTTCTACTAGAACAACTACTACTGCTACCACTTCTACTACTACTCTAACACGACTATTACTTTGTATACTACTCCCATACTACTTCAACTACTACTACACTAACTACTACCACCACCTGCTACTCTGACTACTGCTACGAGTTTACCACTACTCCTTAAATTAACTTCTTACCCTTACATCAGCTTGTAAGTGTTACTACCACTGACTACACGCAAAGTGCTACTACTGCTACTTCCACTACTACTTCTACTACTACTACAACTACTACCACCACTAGTACTACTCCAGCAACTGCTACTGCTATAACTACTACCACTCCTGCTACTACTACTACAACTACTACTACTACACTACTGCCACAACTACTACTACAACTACTCCAACAATTACTAATACTACAACTACTACTACTACTTCTTCTTCTTCTACTACTACTACTACTTTACAATGACTACTACAATTACCACAAGTACTCCTACTGCTACTACAACTAGTCTAACTAATACTACTACTGCTACTACATTCTCTACTACTACTACTACTACTAATACTACTATTACTACTACTACTAGTACTACTAATACTACTATTACTACTACTACTAGTACTACTACTACTACTACTACAACTAATTCTACCACTAATATTGTTACTCCTCCTCCTACCATAAGTACAACTGCCAATGCTAGTACTACTACTGCAACTACAACTAATATTATGACTACTACTACTACTACCGCAACTACTATTATTACTACCACAACTACAACTACTACTAGAACTACTTCTTCTTCTTCTACTACTACTACTACTACAACTGCTACTTCCACTACTACTACAATTTCTACTGCTACTACTACAACTGCTACTTCTACTACTACTACAACTACTACTGCTACTACTACCCCTCCTGCAATAGCTACTACTACTACTGCTACTACTGCTACTACTGCTACTACTACCCCTCCTACAATAGCTACTACTACTGCTGCTACTGCTGCTACTACTACTACAACTACTACTGCTACTATCTCTATGACTACTAAAATAGCTACTAATATTACACTTCTATTGCAACTACAACTACAAGCACTGCTACAACTCCAATGACTTCGACTATTACTACTATTAATACTTCCACTACTACAACTACTACTACGACTACAACTACTCCAGTTATTACTACAACTACTACAACTGCTACTACTATTACTTTTACTACTACTACTATGACTAGTACTTCTACTACCACTACTACTACTGCTACTATTACTCCTACTGCTACAACAACTACACTTACTAATACTACTACTACTGCAACTTATTCTTCGACTACTACTACTAATAGTACCACTACTAATAGTAGTAGTAGTAGTACTACTACTACTACTACCACTACTACTACTACTACAACAACAACTACTGCTACCACTACTACTACTAATGTTATTACTACTACTACTACTACTACTACTACTACTACTACTCCTACTACTATTACTACTTCTACTACTACTGTAACTATTACTATAATTACTACTACTACTGCTACTACTACCAGTACTACTATTGCTACAACTACTACTGCTTCACCTACTACTACCACTGCTACTACTACTACTACTTATATTACTACTACTATAGCTACAACTACTACTATTACTACTACTATACTACTACTACTACTACTACTTCTACTACAACCACTACTCCTATTACTGCTATTACTACTGCTACTACTACTAATAGTAATAGTAGTGGTTGTAATATGAGTAGTAGTAGTAGTAGATAGAGTTGTAGTTGTAGAAATAGTTGTGGTTGTAATATGAATAGTAGTAGTTGTAGTAGTAGTAGTAGCAGTACCAGAATGAGTTGTAGTTGTAGAAGTAGTAGCTATAGTAGTACTAACCATAATAGTAGATGTAGTAGTTGTAGTAGTAGTAATAGTAGTAATAGTTGTAGTAGTAGTAGTAGCAATAGCAGTAGGAGTAATAGTTGTAGTTGTAGTGGTAGTAGTTGTAGTAGTAGTAATAGTAGTATTAGTAGCAGTAGGAGTAGTTGTTGTAAAAATAGTAGTAGCATCAGTAGTAGTAATTTAGTATTAGTAGTCGTAGTAGTAGTAGTACGAGTTGGAGTAGGAGTAGTAGTAGTTGTTGTGCTAGTAGTAGTAGGAGTAGTAGTAGTAACAGTAGTAGGAGTAGGAGTAGGAGTAGTAGTAGTCATAGTAGTTGTAGTAGTAGTAATGATAGTAGTAGTAGTAATAGTACTAGTAGTATAAGAGTAGTAACAGTAGTAGTGGTCGTAGAAGTAGCTGTAATTGTATTATTATTAGTAGTAGAAGTAGTAGTAGAAGCAGAATGGTTGTGGTAGTTGTTGTAGTAGTAGTTGTAGTCATAGTAGTAGTGGTGGTGGTAGTAGGACTAGTAGTACTAAGATGAGTACTAGTAATAGTTATTATTGTTGTTGTAGGAGTAGAAGTAGGAGTAGCCATGGCAGCCACAGTAGTAACAGTAGCAAAAGTTATCATAGCAGCTGCAACAACAATAGGATTTGGAGTTGTAGAAGTAGCAGTAGTAGTAATAGTAGGAGTAGGAGTTGTAGTAGTAACAGGAGTAGGAGAAGTGGTAGTAGTAGTAGGTGTAGGAATTGTTGTAGTAGCAGCGCAAGTAGGAGTAGGAGTACCCGTAGTAATTCTGCTGCTGCTACTACTACTATTTCTACTAGAACCATGGCTACTGCTTCTACTACTTGTACTGGTACTGCTACTACTACTACTTTCGCTGCTACTACTATTGCTACTATTATGGCTACTACTGCTACTTCTTCCACTACTACTATTACTATTGCTATTACTTCTGTGGCTACTGCTAATATTGTTGCTACTACTACTGCTACTTCTTCCACTACTACTATTACTATTGCTATTACTTCTTTGGCTACTGCTACTATTGTTGCTACTACTACTGCGACAATTGCTACTATTGCTACTGACAATACTATTACTTCTACAACTACTACTACTGCTACTACAGTTACTTCTACTACTACTATTACTACTACTATTGCTACTCCTGCTTAAACAGCTACTGCTACTACTAATACTACTAAATCTACTATTGCTATAGTTGCTAATACTAGTGATACTACCATAACAATGACTACAAGTACTACATCTCCACCTACTATTATTGTTGTTATTGCTACTACTACCACCACTTGTACTCCTACTACTACTAGAACTGCTACTACTGCAACCACTACCACTACTGCTACTACTGCTATGACCATTACTTGTACTACTACTATTTCTGCTACAACTACTACTTCTAATGCTACTCTGCTACTGGTACTACAAATACTGCTATTAATATTATAGCTACTGCTGCTACTACTACTTCACCTTCTACTAATACTTCTCCCACTATTACTACTTCTCCTCCTCCTCCTCCTCCTCCTCCTACTACTGCTACTACTACTACTACTTCTACAACAACTACTACTCCAACTCCAACTCCTATTGCTACTTCCACTCCTACTACTACTTCTCCTAATATTACATCTAATACTACAATTGCTACTACTACCACCTCTACACCTACTACTACAACAACAACAACAACAATAACTATTACTACTATTATACTGCAACTACAACTGCTATAACTGCTACTACTACTACTACTACTACTACTACTACATCTACTACTACTACTTCTGCTGCTATCACTATTTCTACTATTTCTACTACTAATAGTACAAGTAACATTATTAGTATTGCAGCTGTCACTACTACTACTACTCCTCCTGCTCTTGCTCCTACTCCTACACTTACTCCTACTTCTGTTGCTACTACTACTACTACTACTACTACTACTACTACTACTACCACTTCTACTTCTACCACTATACCTTCTCCAACTCCTACCCCTACTTCCACTCCTTCTACTACTACTCCTAACATTTCTACTAATACTACTATTGCAACTACTACTACTTCTACTCCTACTCCAGTTACGACAACTACAATTACTAGTATTACTACTGCTGCTGCTACTACCACTACAACTACTATAAATACTACAACTACTACTACTACCACAACTACATCTACTACTACTACTATACAAGCTACTGCTACAACTAGTACTACAACTACTACAACTATTACTATTACTACAACAACTACTACAACTACTATGGCTATTGCTACTACTACTAATACTACTACTGGAAACACTACTGCTACTACTTCTATTTCTACTACTACTACAACTATTGCTACTGTTAGAACAATAACTACAACAACAACTACCACTTATATTACCACCATGACTACAACTACTGCAACTACTACCACTACAACTACTACTAATGCTATTATTATTACTACTATCACTACAACAATAACAACTACTACTACATCTACTATTGTTACTGCTACTACTACCACTGCAACTACTACTACTACTACAAATATTACTACTACAACTATAACCACTACTCTTACTCCTATTCCTATTACTACTACTACTAAACTACTAGTACTGCTACTACTGTTGCTTCTACTATTCCTACTGCTACTACTACTACTATAGCTTCTACTGCTACTACTAGTACTAAACTACTACTACTTGTTCTAATACCACTTCTATTATTTCTACTACTACTACTACCACCACCACCACTGCAAGTACTACTACTACTACTACTATTATTACTACTACAACTATAACTACTACTACAATTCCTACTCCTACAACTCCTACTACTTCTGCTACTACTTCTACTATTAAATTACTACTACCACTGCTACTACTACTTCTACTATTGCTATTGCTACTACTACTCCTATTACTTCTACTACTACTAGTAGTACTAAACTGCTACTACTACTACTACTACTACTACTACTACTTCTACTATTGCTACTGCTGCTAGTAGTAGTAGTAGTAGTTGTAGCAATAGTAGTAATAGTAATAGTAGTGGTAGTAGCAAAAGTAGAAGTTATTATTATAGTAGTAGTAGTAGCAACAATAATAGCAGGAGTAGCAGTAGTTTAGTAGTAGTAGTAGCAGTAGTAGTAATAGTAGTAGTAGTAGTAGCAACAGTAGGAGGAGGAGGATGAGTCATAGTAGTTGTCTAGTATTAGCAACAGTGGCAACAACAGTAGTAGTTGAAGTAGCAGTAGTAGGGGTAGTAGCATCAGTTGTAGTAGAAGTAGTAGAAATAGTATTAGTAGTAGAAGCAGCAATAGTAGTAGTAGAAGTAGTAGTAGTATCAGTAGTAGTAGTAGCAGGATAAGTAGTTGGAGTAGTAGTAGTTGAAGCAGCTATAGCTACTGTACCACTAGTAGTAGTAGTAGTAGTGGTAGTCATAGTAGTAGTAGAAGAAGCAGTAGCAGTTGCAAAAGTAGTTGTATCAGTAGTAGTGGCAGTGGTAGTATTAGTAATATTAGTGGTAAAAGTAGCAGTAGAAGCAACAGCAGTAGTAGTAGTTGTACTAACAACAGCAGTAGCTGCAGTTGTAGCTATAGTAGGAGCAATAGTTGAAGCAGCAGCAATAGTAGCAGTAGTAGTAGTAGCAGCAACAACAGTAGTAGTAGTAGTAGAAGCAGAAGTAGCAGTAGTAGTAGTGGTAGCAGCAATATTAGTAGTAGTAGTAGTAACAGCAGCAGCAGCAGCAGCAATAGTAGTAGCAGCAATAGTAGTAGTAGTGGTAGTAGTAGTTGTAGTAGTAGTAGTATGAGTTGTAGCAGTAGTGGCAATTGTATAAGTTGTAGTAGCAGTTATTGTTGTAGTAGTTATTATTCTAGTAGTAACAGAATCAGTAGCAGTAGTATTTGCGATAGCCGTAGTAGCAGTAGTAGTAGTTACAGTAGCAGTAGTAGCAATAGCTGTAGCAGTAGTAACAGTTGGAAGAGTAGTTGTAGTAGTAATAATGGTGGTAGTAGTAGTAGTAGCAGTAGTAGGAGCAACAGCAGCAGCAGGAACAATAGTAGTAGTAGCAGTAGTAGTTGTAGAGGTTGTAGTAGTAGTAGTAGTTGTTGTAGCAGTAGTACTACCCATTGTAGCAATAGTAGCAGTTGTCGAAGTAGTAGTGGTAGTAGAAATAGTAGTACTAGTAGTGGTAGCAATTGCAGTAACAGTGGTTGAAGTAGTAGCAGTAGCTGAATTAGTTGTACTATTTGCATCAGTAGTACTAGTAATAGTAGTAGTAGTAGAAGTAGTAGAAGTAAGAGAAGTAGTAGTAGTAGCGGTAGTTGCAATAGTAGCACTAGTAGTTATTGGAGGGGCAGTAGTAAAAGTAGTAGTACCTGTAGTGGTCCTAGTAGTTGTAGTAGCAGGAGTAGTTGTAGTAGTAGTAGTAGCATTAGTAGTAGTAGTTGTAGTTGTAGTAGTAGTAGTAGTAGTAGTAGTAGTAGTAGTAGTAGTAGTAGTAGTAGTAGTAATTGTAGTAGTAGTAGTAGTAGTATCAGTATTAGTAGTAGTAGTCGTAGTAGTATTAGTACTAGAAGTAGTAGCAGTAGTGGGAGTAGGAGGAGTAGTGGTAGTAGTCGTAGCTCCAGTAGTAGTTGCAGTAGTAGTACTAGTAGTAGTGCTAGTTGTAGTAGTAGTAGTAGTAACAGTGATGTTAGTAGTAGTGGTACTAGTAGTAGAGAGTAATAAGAGTTGTATTACTAGTAGTATTAGGAGTTGTAATAGGAGAATTTGTAGTAATGGTAGTAGTTTTAGTAATGGTCACAGTAGTAGGAGTAGTAGTTGCAATAGGAGTAGTGCTAGTAGTCGTAATTCTAGTAGTAGTACTGGTTGTGGTAGTGTAGTATTGTAGCATTAGTAGTAGTAGTAACAGTAGTCATAGTAGTAGCTATAGCAGGAGTAGTTGTTGTCGTAGTAGTAGAAGTAGAAGTAACAGTAGAAGTAGTAGTAGTAGGCATGGTAGTAGTAGTAGCAGTAGTAGTAGCGTTAGTAGTAGTAGAAGTACAAGTTGCAGCGGCAGTAGTAGCAGCAGAAATAATTGTAGTAGTAGTAGTTGTAGTAGTAGCAGTAGCTGCAGTAGTAGTAGTAGTTGTTGTAGTAGTAGCAATTATAGTAGTAGCAGTAGCACGAGTGCTAGTAGTAGTAGAAGAAGAAGTTGTTATTATCATCGCAGAAGTAGCAGTAGAATAACCCATCGTAATAGTAGTTGTGGACATTGTAGTAGTAGCAGCAGTAGTAGTTGCAGTAGCAGCAGCAGCAGTAGTAGCAGTAGCAATAGTAGTAGCAGTAGCAGGAGTAGTCTTAGTAGTAGTAGAAATAGTAATAGTAGTAGTAGTAGTAGTAGCACTACTAGTACTAGCCGGATAAGTAGTAGGAGGAGTAGTAGTAGATGTAGCAAAAGAAATAATAGCAGTAGTAGTAGTTGTTGTTGTTGTTGTTGTTGTAGTAGCAGTAGTAGCGGCAGCATTAGTGGTCGATGAAGTAGTAGTAGCAGTATTAGCAGCATTAGTGGTAGAAGTAGTAGTAGTATCAGAAGTAGTAGTACTAGCAGTTGTAGTAGTAGTAGGTGTAGCAATAGTAGTAGTAGTAGCGGTAGGAGTACTATTAGTAGTTGTAGTAGCAGCAGAAGTAGTAGTAGCAGTAGTAGTAGCAATAGTGGTAGTAGCAGCAGTAGTAATAGCAGCAACCGCATTAATAGTAGCAGAAATTGTAGCAGCAGCAGTTGTAGTAGTAGTTGTTGTAGTAGCACTAGTTGTAGGAGCATTAGTAGCGGTAGTAGAAGCAATAGTTGTAGTAGTAGCAAGAGTAGCAGCAGCGATAGTACTAGAAGTAGTGGCAGTAGTAGCCGCAGCAGTAGTAGTTGTGCTAGTAGTATTCGTAGTAGTAGCCTCAGTAGTATTAGTAGTAGTAGTAGCAGTGGTAAAAGTAGTAGTAGTTGTAGTTGTAGTAGTAGCAGTAGTGGTAGTACTACTTGAAGTAGCAGTAGCCTCAGTAGTAGTAGTAGTAGTAGTTGTCGTAGTACTAGTAGTAGTAGTAGTAGTAGTAGTAGTAGTAGTAGCCTTAGTAACAGTAGTAGTAACAGCAATAGTAGTAGTTGTATAGGCAGTAGCAGTAGCAGTGAAGTAGTTGTAGTATAAGTAGCAGCAGCAGCAGAAGTAATAGAAGTAGTTGCAGCAGTAGTAGTAGCATCAGTAGTAGTAGTACGACTATTAGTAGTAGGAATAGTTTTGTTGTTGTTGTAGTAGTAGTAGTAGCAACAATATTAGTTGTTGTTGTTGTTGTGGTTGTAGTAGTAGTAGTAGTAGCAGTAGTAGAGAAAATAGCAGCAGTAGTAGTAGTAGTAGTAGCTAAAGCAGCAGTAGCAGTAGGAGCAACAGTAGTAGTAGTAGTAGTAGTAATTGCGGTAGTAGTAGTAGTAGCAGCTACTGTAGCAGTAGTAATAATTGTAGATGTAGTAGTAGTTGTAGTAGTAGCAATAGTAGTTGGAGCAGTAGCGGCAGCAGTACTAGTAGCAGTAGCTGGTATAGTAAGAGCAGTTGAAGTAGTTTCAGCAGCAGCTGTTATTGTCAGAGCAGTAAGAGCAATAGATATTCTAGCAATACAGGTAGTAGCCGCAATGGCAGTAGTTGTAGTACAAGCGGTAGTAGTGGTAGCAGTAGACATAGTAGCAGTGGTTGTAGGAGAAGTTGTAGTAATAGTAGTAAAAGTACTGGCTGTAGTAGTAATAGTAGTAGGAGGAGGAGGAGTAGTAGTAGGAGAAGTAGTTGTAGTAGTAGTTGTAGTAGTAGTAGTAGTAGTAGTAGTGGTAGTAGTAGTAGTGGCAGTAGCAGCATTAGTAGAAGTGGTAGCATTAGTTGTCGTAGTAATGGTAGTTGTAGTAGTAGTTGCAGTTATAGTACTAGTAATTGTGGTAGCAATTGTAGTAGTAATAGTTGTTATTGTAGTAGTAATCAAAGTAGTTGTAGTAAAAGGAGGAGGAGAAGTAGTCGTAGTAGTAGTAGTAGTTGTTGTAGTAGTGGTAGTAGTAGTAGTAGTAGCAGTAGTAGTAGAATTGGTATTAAAAGTAGTAGTAGTAGTAGTAGTATAGTAGATGCAGTAGTAGTACTAGTAGTAGCCAAAGTGGCAGTAGTAGAAGTAGTAGTAGTAGCACGTGGAGTAGTAGTAGTCATAGTTGTAGTCGTAGTAGATGTGGTAGTAGCAGTAATAGTAGTAGTAATTATAGTAGTAGCAGTAGTACTGGTAGAAGTAGTAGTAGTAGTATTAGTACTAGTAGTAGTACTAGTGGCAGCAGTAGTAGTAGTAGGAGTAGTAGTAGTAGTTGCTATACAAGTAGTTGCAGTAGTAGGGGTAGTAGTAGTAGCCGTAGTATTAGTTGTAATGGTAGTAGAAGAAGTAGAGTAGTAGTAGGAGTAGTAGTAGTAATAGAGGTAGTAATAGTAGTAGTAGTAGTAGTCATAGTAGTAGGAGTAATATTAGTAATAGAGGTAGTAACAGTAGTAGTAGCAGCAAGAGTAGTTGTAGTTGCAGTAGTAGTAGTAGTAGTAGTAGTAGTAGAAGTAGTAGTAGTAGTAGTCATAGTAGTAGTAGCTGTAGGAGAAGAAGTAGTAGTAGTAGTAGGATGAGTAGCAATAGCAGCAGTAGCAGCATAAGTAATAGTAGTAGTTGTCGTAGTAGTAGCGGTAGTGATAGTAGTTGTACTAGTAGTAGTTGTTGTAGTCATATTAGCTGTAGCAGTACTTATAGTAGTAGTAGTTGTTTTATTAGCGCTAATAGTAGTACTTGTAGTAGTAGTAGTAGTAGTAGTGGTAATATGAATTGTAGTAGTAGCAGTAGTAGTGGTAGGAATAGAGGTAGCAGTGGTAGTAGTAATAGTAGTAGTAGTCATAATTATAATAGTAGTTATTGTAGTAGTATCAGTAGTAGTGGTGGTAATAGTAGTACTAGTAGAAGTGGTTGTTGTATCAGTCAGCAGCGTAGTATTTGTAGTGTTGGAGTGGTAGTCAGAGTAGTAGTAATAGTAGGTGTAGTAGTTGTAGTAGTAGGAATAGTAGTAACAGTTAGTAGTCGTAGTAGTAGCAATAGTAGTTCTAGTAGTAGCAGTAGTAGTAGTAGTAGTAGAAGTAGTAGTAGAAGTAATAATAGATATAGTAGTAGTAGGAGGAGGAGGAGGAGGAGGAGCAGCAGTACTAATAGTAGCAATAATTGCAATAGTAGAAGTTGCTGCATTAGCCACAACAACAGCAGCAGCCATAGGAATAGTAGTAGTAACAATTGTTGTAGTACTAGTAATAGCATTAGAAGTAATTGTAGTAGTTGTAGTAGTAGTAATAGTAGTAGTTGTAACAAGAGTAGTAGTAGCAACAGCACCAGTAGAAGTAGTGGTAGTATTGGTAGTAGTAATAGTAGGAGTAGTAGTTGGAGTTAATGTAGTAGCAGAAGTAGCAGTAGTTGTTGTTGTTGTACTACTAGTAGTAGTTGCAGTAAGAGTAGCGGTAGTAATAGTAGTAGGATTAGTAGTAGTAGTGCTAGTACTACAACTATTACTACTATTGCAACTTGTAATGCTAGTACTACTACGATCGCTGCTGCTCCCGCTACTGCTGCTACTGCTCCTAGAATTATTACTACTGCTACTGCTACTACTACGGCAACAACTGCTACTTCTCCCACTACTATTACTACTACAACTTCTGTTACTACTGCTGCAACTACTACTACTACTACTACAGCTACTGCTACTACGATTGTGACTACTACTGCTGCAGCTACTAATAGTATTACTATTACGACAATTACTGCTACTACTTATGCTGATACTGATGCTGCTACGACTACTACTACTACTACCGCAGCTACTTTTGTTACAACCACTACTACTACTACTACAACTTCCGTTACTATTACTACTACTACTATTGCCACTATTGCTGCTATAACTGCTACTTCTTATACTATTACTTCTACAGCTGCTACTACTACTATTGCAACAACTACTACTACATTTACTACTACTGCTGCACCTAGTACTACTACTGTTACAACAAAAACTACTACTACTACTTCTATTACTGCTACTACTGTCACATCTATTGCTGCTGCTACTACTACTATTACTGCTAACATCTGCCATTGCTACTACTACTACAACTACTACTACTGCTATAGCATTTGCAACAATTGCTACTACTACTACTACTCTTAATACTACTGATACTACTACTACAGCAACTACGGCTACTACTACTTCTACTACTATTGCTACCACAATTGCTACTAATACTACTAGAGCTACTTGTACTACTTCTGCTACTAATACTACTACTACTCCCACTACTACTACTACAACTACTATTAGTTCAACTATTGCTATTAATGCTACTACCGCTACTACTGCTACAATAGTTACAACCCTTACTACAACCAATACTACTTCCACTACTTCTACTGCTCCTACTGCTACTACTTCTACTACTACTACTACTACTGCGGCTGCTACTACTGCTACTACCGCAACTACTTCTATAACTCTAAGAATCAATACTACTACTCTAGCTACTATTGCTACGACTGCTACTTCTACTATTAATACAACAACTGCTACTACAGCTGCTACCACTACTACTGCTACCACTCTTACTACTACAAATACTAATTCCACTACTACTAGTACTTCTACTACTGCTGCTGCTATTGCTGCTACTACTACTACTACTATTACTACTACTGCTGCTTCAATCTAACTACTACTACTACTACTACTACTACTACTACTACTACTACTACTACTACTACTACTACTACTAGTACTACTACTACTACAACTCGTCCTACAACTACAATAGCTACTTCTACCACTAATTCTATTCCTACAACTAGTACTACACCTAGCATTGTTACTACTACTACTACGACCACTACAAAATACTGCGACTACTGCTTCTACTGGTACAACTATTGGTACTACTACTGCTACTTCTATTAATCCTACAGCTACTACTACTGCTGCTATAGTTACTACTACTACAACTTCTACAACTACCATTGTTGGTGCTACTACTACTACTAAAACTACTCTCTCTACGACTACCACAACTACAACTACTACTGGTACTACTACTGTTATTGACACAAAACCTACTATGACTGCTACAACTATTACACCTACCACAACTACTACTACTGATGCTGTTGCGGCTGGTATACCAACCCTTATTGCTACTGCAACTACTCCTTCTCCTACTACTGCTACTACTATTACTCCATCAACTACTTCAACTAGTATTACTACTATTACTACTACTGCTACTGCTACTCCTAATACTACTATATCTACTACTGCTACTACTACTACTCCTATTACTCCTCCTCTTACAACTACTGTTGGTACGACTTCTCCTACAACTAAAACAACAACCACACCTTCTACTACTGATGCTACTACTCCAGCTTCTACTCCTACTACTACTACTCCTGCTACTAATACTACTACTACTACTACTGCAACTACTACTATAACTGCTGCTGCTGCTGCTGCTTCCACTACTACTCCAGCTTCTATTACGACTCTGGGAACTACTACTGCTACTGTTGCTACCATTGCTTCTACTACTACTACTACTACTGGTACTACAACTACCGCCACTGCTACTGCTACTACTAAGGATACAACAACTACTGCAACTGCTACTACTACAACTAGTATTACTACTACTGCTACTGCTACTGCAACCACTACTACTACAACTACTGCTGTTGTTGCAGCCTCTGCTGCTAATCTACTTTTGCCATAACTTCTACTACTACTACTACGACTACTGCTACAGCTACTACTACTACATCCACCACCACCAATACTACTACTGCTAGTACTACGACACCTGCTACTGCTACTGTCACTACTACTACAACTACTACTGCCACTACTACTATTTCTCCTACTCCTACTACTACTGCTACTACTACGGGTACTACTACTAATGCCACAACTACTACCACCACTATGACTACTATAATAACTAATGGTAATATAACAACGACTGCTACTTGTACTACAATAACAACAACAACTACTACTATTAAAATTAATACTACTACAGCTACTACTATAAATACTACTATTAGTAGTACATCTGCTACTCCTACTGCTACTACAATAGCTACTACTACTACTCCTGCTACCTCTATGACTAGTACTACTCTTCTGCTGCTGCTGCTACTACTGTTGGCACTAAAACTACTACTACTACTACAACAACAACTACTACTGCTAATGCTACTATTACTACTATTACCATTGCTGCTATTGCGAGTACTACGACTCCTACGACTACTGCAACTGCTACTATCTATTGCTTCTACTACTACTGCTACTACTACTACTACTACCACAACTAATACGAAGTACCAATTCTACTACTACTGTTACTACTACAATTGTTGCTACTACTGCTACTAATATTACAACTACAAATTCTACTATTGCTACTGCTACTATTGCTACTACTACTACTACTACGATTGCTACAACAACTACTACTACCCCAACTACTTAAACTACTACTATTACTTGCACTACTGCAGCTGCTACTGCTACTACTACTATTACTACTACTACTACAACTACTATTGCTACTACTACTACAACTACTACTCCTACTGCTACTACTGCTACTATTACTACTACTGCTACTGCTATGACTACTTTTACTACTACTATAACTACTATTACTACTACTATTAGCACTACAACTACAACTACTGCTACTACTATTTCTACTACTACTACTTTCACTACCAATACTACTACTACCACTACTAGTACTACCCCTGCAGTTGCTGCAACTGCTACTACTACTAATAATCCTTTGACTTCTCCAACTATCATGACTACTGCTACTAGTACAATTGCTAATGCCACTGCAACTACTGCTACTAATACTAGTTTTAGTAATATAACTACCACTACTACTGCTCTCTATGCAAATACTGCTACTACAGCTACTACTACTACTAATATTACTACTCCTGCTCATACAACTAATGCTACTGCTAGTACTACAATTACAGTTGCTGTTACTACTACTACTGCTACTGCTCCTACTACTACCACTGCTACGGCTACTGCTACTATCACTGTTACTACTAGGGAAACTACTATAGCTAGTACTCCTACTACTACTACTACTACAACTACTATTATTTTTGCAAATGATACTCCTACACTACTACTGTGACTACTACAACTTCAGCTTCTATTACTACAACTACCACTCCTACTACTACTGCTACTGCTATTACAATAACTACTACTCCTCATATTACTACTTCTCGAAGTACTACTACTACTACTACTACTACTAGTATTACTAGTGGTACAACTATTACTATTGCTAACACAACTGGAACTACTACTACTACTGCTATTACTATTACTACTATGCTACTACTACTGCAACTACTTTTACTACAACTACTACTTCTACTACTACGACTGTCACTACTTTTACTACAACTGTTACGACTACTACTACTACTATTGCAACTACTACTACTACTATTGCAACTACTGTTACTACAGTTACTGATACGACTACTCCTACTACAACTAGTACCACTACGACTATTCCTACTAATACTACTACTACTACTCCTATTTCTGCTACTAATACTACTAACACAACTAATACTGCTACAACTAATACTACTCCTAATACTACTACTGCTACTACTACTACTACTACTACTACTACTACTACTACTACTACTACTACTACTAGTAGTAGTAGTAGTTTTGCTACAACTATTGCTGCTGCTACTACTACTACTACTACTACAACCACTAGGACTACTACTACTGCTATTACTAGTATTACTACTACTACTAGTAGTAGTATTTCTTTTGCTACTACTGCTACGACTTCTTCCACTACTACTGCTACTAATTTTGCTACTACTAGTACTGCTACTATTACTACTATTCCTACTGCTACTGCTACTACTGCTGCTCACACTACTACTACTACTACTACTTCTGCAACTACTACTACGACCGCTACTTCAGCCACTGCTATTGCAATTGCTCCTGTTGCTGCTACTACAACAACTACTTCTACAACTTCTACAACTACTGCTGCCACTGTCACTACGGCTACTAATACTATTTCAACTACTACTACTACTTTTTCTACAACTACTACTGCTACTACTATTTCTACTACTGCTACTGCTACTATCGCTACTCTTAGTACTACTACTATTGCTATTGCGGCTTCAACTACTACTACTGCTGTTGTTGTCGCTGCTGCGGCTACAACTACTGCTACGTTTACTACTACTACTATTGGTAGTACTGCTACTACTGCCACTACTGCTACTACTACTTCAACTACTGTTGCGCCTTCTGCTACTACTATTATGCCTACTACAACTACTGTTGCTGCTACTACTACTACGGCTACTAGTACAACTACTGCTACAACTACTACTACTGCTGCTGCTACTACTATCGCTACTACTACTAATACTGCGGCAACCATAGTTGCTACTACTACTGCATCTACTACTACTACTTCTGCTTCTACAACTGCAACTACAACTACTAATGCTACTTCTTCTTCTGCTACTACGGCTACTTCGACTGCTACAATTACAACAACTACTACTACTTTTACTACTTCTGCTACTTCTGCTACTACTACTTCCACTACTACTGCTACTATTGCTACTACTACTACTACTACTACAACTACTGCTACTACCGCTACTATTGCTACTACTTCTACTACTACTACTACTATTCCTGCTACTGCTACTGTTGTTTCTGCTACAACTACTAATGCTACTACTCCTATGACTGCTGCTACTCCAACTGTGACAGCTACTAATGCTGCCACTAGGTCTAGTGCTATCACTACTACTCCTACTACTTCCGCTAAGGTTACTGCTATTCCTTCTGCTCCTACTACTACCACTACTATTACTATTGCTGCTGCTACAACTATTGCTACTAATACTCCTACTGCTTCTACTACTACTACTTCTCCTACTTCTCCTACTGCTGCTACTATAACAACAACTACTACTATATCTACTAATTCTACTTCTACTGCTGCTTCAACTACTGCTACAACTACCCCGACTACTAAAACTACTACTACTACTGCTACTCTTACTACATTGGCTACTACTACTTCTCCTACTACTACGATTATTGTTACTACAACTTCTACTAATGCTGCTCCGACTACTACTACTATTGCTACTGGAACTCCCACTGCTACTGCTACTATGACAAGAACTACTACTGCTCCAACTACTAGTACTACTACTACCACAACTACTGTAGCTCCTCCTACTACTACAACTACTACCTCAAATGGCACTACTGATACTCCAACTACTACTATTAACTCTACTACTACTACTACTGTTGTTACTCCTACTGCTACAACTACTACTTCAACTGTTGCTACTACTCCAATTCCTACTACTAATCCTGCTGCTGCAACCACTATGACTTCTCCTATAACATCTACTACTATGGATGCCATGACTGCTACAACTACTACAAGTACTACTTTTACTACTACTTCTGCTGCTACTGCTGCTACTACTATTACTACAAGTGCTACTAGTACTACTACTACTACTGCAACTACTGCAACTTGTGCTATAACTGCAACTACTACTACAACTACAACTACTACTACTTCTACTTCAATTATTGTTGCAACTTCTACAATGACTTCTTCTACTACTATCACTGCTACTACCACTGCTACTACCACTACTGCTACTACCACTGATGATGCTGCTGCTATTGCTTCTACAACTACCACTACTACTACTACAAATGCCATTATTACTGCTTCTGTTGCAACTACAACATTCCCTACTCCTACTACTTCTGCTACTACTACTGCTGTTGCTGCCACTAATACTACTACTACTACTACTATTACTACTACTACTACTGCTACGGCTGCTACTACTACTACTTCTCCTACTACTAGTACTTCTGCTACTACAACTACTGCTATTTGTACCACTACATCAATAACTATGACTACGACTACTACTATTACTACTACCTCCACAACTACTACTTCTGCTTCTTCTACTACTACTACAACTATCGCTGCAACTGATACTGCTAATACTACCACTGCTACTACTACTACCCCTATTTCTACTGCTACTGCTACTACTACTACCACTACTACTACTACTACTACTACTACTGCTGCTGCTGCTGCTGCTGCTGCTGCTACTACTACTACTACTACTACAACTACTATACCTACTACTACTATCGCTACGACTGCTACTGCTAGAACAACAACTACTACTGCTGCTACTGCTACTAACACAGCTACTACTACTAATACTACTAGTACTGCTACAACTACAATTACTACTTCTCCTACTACTAGTAATTCTGGTACTACTACTGTAACTACTACTGCTACTACTACTTTTACTACTACTACTACTTCTATTACTTTCACTGCTACTACTTTTGCTACTATTGCGACTACTGCTACTGCTACTACTACCGCTGATTCAACAATAACTATTGGTACCATTACTAGTACTACTTATGCTACCACTGCTACTGCTGCTATTCCTTCTACTACTACAACTGTTGTTACTCCAACTACTACAACTACTGCTTCAACTGCTGCTACTACTCCAACTACTATGACTACTTCTACTACTGCTACCACGATGACTTGTGCTACTACTTCTACTCCTACTATGGATGCTATGATTACTATAACTACTACAAGTACTACTTCCGCTACTACTTTTGCTGCTATTCTTACTACGACTATTTTTGTGACTATTGCCACTACTACTACTACCACTACTGCTATTACTACTAGAACTACTACTACTACTATAACTACTTCTACTATCGCTACTATTGCTATTAACATGGCTCCTACTATTAATACTACTAGTACTGCTACAATTACTATTACTACTTCTCCTACTACTACTACTTCTGGTACTAGTGCTACAACTTCTACTACTACTACTACTACCTTTACTATTACTACTACTTCTACTACTTTCACTGCTACTAATTCTGCTACTACGGCTACTACTGCTTCTGCTTCTACAACTGCTGATTCAACAACAACTATTGGTACAGTCACTAGTACTACTTCTGCTACCATTGCCACTTCTACTGCTACTTCTACTGTTGCAACTACAACGACTACTATTATAGCTACTGCTACTACTACTACTACTTCTCCTACTACTATAACTACTGCTACAACTATTGATATGGTATCTACTGCTACTACAACTTCTACCATTGCAACTACTGCTTTTGCTACTATGATAACTATTACTACTACTACTTCTGCTACTACTTCGACTACACCTAGTATAACTACTACTACTGCAATTATTGCCACTATTGCTACTGATGATACTGCTACTACAACGACAGATGCTACCACTACTACTCCTACTACTGCTTCTACTGCTACCACTACCACTACTGCTCCAACTACTACTACTACTACTATTACTATTACTGCTACTACTACTACTACACCTCCTACTAACACTACTGCTGCCACTACTACTACAGTTGCAACTTGTACTACTACTACTAATGCTACTGCTACTTCTAATACTATTATTTCTACTACTACAACAACTACTACGACTACTACTGCTATCACTACTACTTCTACTGCTACTATTAACACCACAATAACTACTACTACTACTGTTGCTACAACTGCTACTGCTGCTACAACAACAACAACAACAACTACTAATACTACTACAACTACAACAAATACTACTACTACTACAAACACTACTGCTACTACTCTTTCTATTACTACCATCACTACTACTATCACTATAATTGCTACTTCTAAGACTACTATAACTACTACTACTACTGCTGCTGCTACTACTATTACTACTACTACTGCCCTTAATACTACCACTATAACTACTACTACTACTCCTACTACTATCTCTACTATTACTACAACAACTATTACTACTGCTACTACTACTACTACTACTAATACTACCACTATTACTACCGCTACTACTACTTTTCTTGCTACAACTACTGCTGCTATTGATGTTGATGCTGCTGCTAATATTACTACTACTGTTGTACTACTACTACTGCCTTTTCTACTACTACTACGACTGCTACTACTACTAATACTGCTACTACTACATCTGTGACTACTACAAATGCCGCCACTACATCTACCACTACTACTACTACTTCCCTTACTACTTCTACTATTGTTACCGCAATTGCTTCTGCTCCTTCTGCTCCCACTACTACTACTACTATTGTCAGAACTGCGACTACTACTACTGCTACTGCTACTACTACAACTTGTCCTACTTCTCCTGCTGCTGCTACTATGATAACCACTACTACTACTGCTACTACTTCTACTACTACTGCTGCTACAACTACTGTTACTACTAGCCCGACTATTAAAACTACTACTGCTGCTTCTACTCCTACTACTTTGGTTACTACTACTTCTGCTACTACTATAGTTGCTGCTACTACAACTTGTATTAATACCACTACAACAACTACTACTACTACTAATAAAAGTCCCATGCTACTGCTACTACGACAACAACTGCTACTACTCCTAATACTACGACTACTACTACCACAACTACTTCAACTCCTGCTACTACTACTATGACAACCTCAATCGGTTCTACTGATACTCCAACTACTACAACAACTGCTACTCCTTCTACTACTACTACTTCTATTGTTACTCCTACTACTATAATTGCTTCAACTGTTGCTACTACTCCAACTACTACTACTACTTCTGCTGCTGCTACTACTACTACGAATGCTATATCTGCAACAACTACTACCAGTACAAGTTCTGTCACTACTTTTGCTGCTACAGCTAGTACTACTATTACTGCGACTGGTGCTAGTACTGCTACAACTACAACTATAACTTCTACTACAACTACAACTACTACTACTTCTACTTCAACTATTGCTACTGCTTCTACTACTACTTCACCTACGACTACCATTGCTACTACTATTGCTATAACCACCACTGCTACTACAGATGTACTATTACTACTTCTGCAACAACTACAGCTTCTCCTACTACTTCTACTTTTGCTACTACTATTGCTGCTACTACGACTACTACTAATACTACTACTACTTCTTCTACTACTGCTACTTCTCCTACTACTACTACTTCTCCTATTACAACTACGCCTATTGGTACTACTACAGATACTACAACTACTGTGACTGCTATTACTTCGACTGCTGATACCACTGCTCCTACTACTACTACTGGTACTTTTGCTACTACTACTACTACTACTTCTACTACTACTTCTGTTACTATTACCACTGCTACTACCATTGCAACTACTATTATTGTTACAACAACTACTACAACTTTGGCAACCAATACTACTGCTACTACTATAACCACTACTACTGCTACTGCTACTACTACTACAACAATTACAGCTATTACTACTTCAATAATTACTACTACTACTACCGCCACTACTATTACTATGACTACTTCTACACTAATACTTCTATTGTTGTCGCCACTACTGCTACTACTACTACTACAATTGCTCCTACTACTATTACTACTACTAAGACAACTACTGCCACTATAACAACAACAAAGACCACTACTACTACTACTTCTCCTACAACAAACACAACAACAACAACTACTACTGCTCCTACGACTACTACGGTTGCTGCTACTGCTGCTGCAACAATTGCAACTATTGCTATTACTACTACTACAACTAATACTACTTCTACTACCACTACTGCTACTGCCACTACCACTACTGTTGCCACTACTTCAACTGCTTCTACTACAACAACTGCAAGTAGTACTGTAACTACTTCTACTACTGCTATTGCTGCTACTGATACTACTACCACTATTGCTACTACTACTACTACTACTACTACTATTTTTACCATTGCTACTGCTTCCACTACAACTACCACTAGCACTACTGCTAGTACTTCTGCTTCCCCTACTGCTGCAGCTGCTACTAATAATACCACTGCTACTACTAACACTACATATGCCACTACTACTGCTACTCCTACAACTACTACTGCTACAACAACTACTACTACGTCTGCAGATACTACTACTACTACTACTACTTCTAGTAATGCTAAGACCGCCACTAATGTTGTTGCTTTTGCTACTGGTGCAACTACTACTACTGGAACGGCTCCGACTACTACAATTGATACTACTGCTACTTCTTCTACTACTTCTACTACTCTTGCTACGACTACTACTACTACTATTACTATTGCGACTATTACTACTTTTGCTACTACTACAGTAGCTACTGCTACTACAATTACTGCTCCTACTGTTTCTACTACTACTTCTACTGCAGCGTCAACTACTACTACTATTGCTGCTTCTGCTACTACTACTACTACTACAATAACTACTACTACTATTATTACTACTGTTGCTGCTACTGCTTTGCTGCTATTGCTGCTGCAACTACTGGTACTACTACTGCTACTACTTCCTCCTCCTCCTACTACTATTGTTACTACTACTACTACTACAACTAATAATACTACTGCTAGTACTACTACAGCTAGTGCTGCTTGTGCTGCTACTACTCCTACTCTTGCTACAACTACTATTGTAGATGCTATAACTTGTACAATTAGAACTACTGCTACTGCTACTATTATTTTTGCTACTACTAATATTATTACTACTACGACTACAACTACAAATGCCACTACAATAATTTTTATTACTACAGTGGCTACTACTACTACTACTACTACAACTACTAATACTTCTATTTCTACTAGCATTGTTGTTTCACCTATAACTACTACTATTACAGCAACTACTACTACCACTACTACTACTACTACCACCACTACTACTACTATAGCTACTAGTACTACTACTGTTACAACAGCTACTGCTACAACTACTACTCTTACAACTTCTCCTACTATTATTACTATTCCTACAAGTATTGCAACTACTACTACTGCTGCTTCAACTGCTACTACTACTTCTGCTAGCTACTACTACTACAACTATGATTACTACAACTACTAATACTACTGCTACTGCTGCTGCTGCTGCTACTACTACTACTACTCCTCCTTCTACTATAACTAAACAACTACTGCTGCTACTACTGTTGCTGCTACTACTACTATTGTTCTTGCTACAACTATTACTACTACTACTGCTGCTGCTGCAACTACAACTACTACTGCCACAACAACTAAGACCACTACCACCACGACTACTACTACAACTACTACAACTATAACTTCCACTACTGCTTCTACTGCTATTGCTACAACTACTACTACTACCACTACTATCACTTCTACTTCTACTACTACTTTGACCACTCCTACTACTACTACTATTGCACTACTATTATTGCTACTACTATTACTGATGTTGCTGCCACAACTACTACTGATGCTACTGCTACTACTACTACTACAGCTACTACTGCTACTACTACTACAACTACTCCAACTACAACTATTGCTACTATTAGTACTACTATTTCTGCTACCGCTGTTGCTACAACTGCTACTCCTATAACTACTAGTGTGACTACTACTGCTACTACAACTACTAAGACTACTACTATTACTATTACTGTGCTACTACAACTACAACTACAGCTTCTACTATTGCTTCTACTACTACTACTACTCTTATTACAACTATTGCTACTACTCCTACTTTTACTGCTGTTGTTACTACTACTACTACTGTTACTACTACTACTATTGATGCTGCTACTGTTGCTACAACAATAACAACTACTACTAATACTAGTACAACAACTGCTACTGTTGCTGCTCCTACTACTATATGTAATACTACTACTATAACAACTACTACTACTAAGAATACTGCTACTGCTACTACTACTATAACTACTACAACAACTACTACTACTACTCCTACTGCTACTGCTGCTGCTGTTACTGCTACAACCGCTACTATTAACACTACTACTGCTTCTACGACTACTATTACTACTGCAACTGCTACTACTAATACAACCACCATTAGTACCACTACTACAATCTCTCCTACTACTACTGCTGCTGCTGCTGCTGCTAATACTACTACTATTGCAACTACTACGACTATTATTGCTACTGCTATAGCTGCTGCTACTACCGCTACTACTGCTTCTTCTACTACTACAACTGCTGCTACTGATGCTGCTGCTACTACTACCACTACTGCAACAACTACTGCTGTTGTTGCTACTGCTACAGCTACTGCTACTACCACTACTACAACTGCTACAACTGCTTCTGCTACAAAGGCTACCACTACGTCTACTGCTACTACTACTACTTTCGCAACAACTTCTACTAGTGTAACTACTATTGCTTCTTTTGCTACTACTATGACGACTACTACTACTGCTGCTACTACTACTTCTCCTACTTATGTTTGCACTACTACTATGATAGCTACTACTACTACTTCTACTACTCCTGCTACTACCGCTGCTACAACAACAACTACTACTACCTTGACTGATAAAGCTACTACTACAACTTATATTGATGCAACTACAGCGACAACTGTTATTATAGCTACCACTATTACTACAGGTACTATTGCTACCACTATTACGACAACTACAACTGCCCTTGCTGCTACAGCTACTCTGACTACTACAACTTCTACCCCTACTACTACTACTTCTACTACCCCTACTACTACAACTACTACTACAATTTCTGCTACTATACTTTTACTACTACTACAACTACAACTACTACTACCCGTGGTGCTGCTGCAGTTGCTGCTACTACTACTACTACTTCTCCTGCTTCTATGACTACTACTACTACTACAACTATTATCACTACTGCTACTGCTACAACAAATATTACTACTATAACTGCATCTACTACAATAATTACAACTGCAACTAGTGCTACGGCTACTACTACTGCTGCTACTATTACTAATACTACTACTACTGTTCCTGCACCTTCTACTACACCTACTAATACAACTACTACTGTTGTTGCTCCTCCTCTTCAATTATCATTATAGCAACTCTTTCTTCTACTCCTAGTGCTACTATTACTACTACTCCTGCTACAACTACAACTACTATTATTTTCACTAATGATACTCCTATTGCTACTCTGACTACTGCTGTTGCTACTCATTCTACCACTGCTACTTGTAATACAGCGGCTACTGCTGTTGCGATTTCTTCTTCTGCTACTACTACCGCTATAACTACTATTACTGCTACTACTTCTAATACTATTGCGGCTTCTATGACTACTACTATGACTACTACTAAGACTACTACTACAACTACTACTAATACTACTACTACTATGACTACTACTACTACGACTACTACTAATCCTAATACTACTACTTCTGCTAGTACTGCTACTACCACTATTACTACTACTACTACTACTACTACTACTACTACTACTACTACTACTACTACTACTACTACTACTACTATGACTACTACTACTACTAATACTACTACCACTACTGCTACTATTACTACTAATACTATTGCTACTTCAACTATGACTACTATTTCTACTACAACAACAACTCTTACTACTTCTTCTACTACAACAACTGCCACTACTACTACTACTACGTGTTTTGCTGTTGCTACTACTACTTCTATTGCTTCTACTGCTACTACTACTACAACTACAACTACTACAACAACAACAACTACTACTACAACAACAACAACTACTAGTACTAGTAATGCCAATGCTACAATGCCTGCCACGAATACTACTACTACTACTTCTACTACTGGTACTACTTTTGCTACTATTGCTACTACTACTACTACTTCTACTATTGCCACTACTATTACTACTAGTACTACTCCTACTACAGCTAAAACTAATTCAGCAGTTACTACTACTACTACTACTATTATCACTATTACTACTACTATTACTGCTACGGCTACTATTGCTGCCACCGCTACTACTACTGCTACTACTACTACAACTACCCCCACCACTAAAACTACTACTACTACTTCTA
>RXID01021564.1:0-29614 GCA_005019695.1 Trichopus zeylanicus subsp. travancoricus
GTTGTTGTAGTAGCAATTGTTGTAGTAGTAGAAGTAACAGTTGTAGTATTAGTAGCAGTAGTAGTAGTTGTAGCAGAAGTAGCAGTAGGAGTAGTAGTAGTAGAAGTAGTAGTTGTACTAGTAGTAGTAGAAGTAGTAGTAGTAGTAGTAGTAGTAGTAGTAGTAGTAGTAGTAGTAGTAGTAGTAGTAGTAGTAGTAGTAGTAGTAATAGTAGCTGTAGAAGTGGTTGCATTAGTAGTAGTATTAGTCGTAGTAGCAGCATTATTAGTTATAATGGTAGTAGAAGTAGTATAGTAGTACTAGGAGTAGTAGTAGTATAAGTATTAGTAGTAGCAGCAGCAGTAGTATCATTATTAGTTGTAGTGGTGCTAAATGTAGTATAGTAGCAGGAGTAGTAGTAGTAGCAGTATTAGTTGTAGCAGTAGTAGTAGCAGCATTATTAGTTGTAGTGGTAGTAGAAGTAGTAGAGTAGTAGTAGTAGGAGTAGTAGTAGTAGTAGTATTAGTAGTAGCGGTAGTAGTACTAGTTGTAGCAGTAGCAAGAGTAGTTGTAGTAGTTGCAGCTGTAGTAGAAGGTAGAGGATTAGTAGTTGTATTAGGAGTAATAGTAGTTGTAGCTGTAGTAGTATTGTTGGTAATAGTAGTAGAAGTAGAAATACTAGTAGTAGTAGCAGTAATCATAGTAGAAGTCATAGTAGTAGTAGCAATAGTAGAAGTTGCTGCAGCAGTCATTGCAGGAGCAGTAGTAGTAGTTATTGTATTAATAGTAGCAGTAGTTGGAGTAGTAGTTGTAGCAATAGTAGTAGTAGTTGTACATGTTATTACACTGGTAGTAATAGTACTAGTAGTAGAAATAATTCTTGTAGCAGCAGCAATCATAGTAGTAGTTGTACTAATAATAGTAGTCATAGTAGTAGTAGCAGTAGCAGTAGCAGTACCAGTAGTAGCAGCAATAGTAGTAGTATTGTGAGTAGTAGTAGCAGTTGGAGCAGCAATGGTAGTAGTAGGAGTCAGAGTAGAAGTTATAGTGGTAGTAGTTGTAGTATTAGTAGGAGTGAGAGTAGTAGTAGTTGTTGTAGTAGTTTTAGTAGTAGTAGCAGTAGTAATATTAGTAGTACTTGAAGTAACAATAGTATTAGTAGTTGAAGTAGTTGCAGTAGCAGTAGTAGTAGTAGTTGTTATAGTAGTAGTAGTAGGAGTCGTAGTAGTGACAGTAGCGTTAGTAGCAGTAGTAGCATTTGTAGTAGTAGCGATAATAGTATTAGTAGTTGAAGTAGTTATAGCAGCAGTAGTGGTAGTAATAGCTGTAGTAGTAATAGGAGAGGTAGTAGTGGCAGTAGCATTACTAGCAGCTGGAGCAACTGTAGTAGTAGCAACAATAGTAGTAGTTGTCGTAGCAGTAGTAGAAGTAGTAGTACTAGTACTAGCAGCAGTTGTACTACTTGAAGGATAAGTAGTGGTAGTAGTAGTGGCAGCAGCAGTAGTAGTATAAGGAACAGTAGTACCATTAGAAGCAATAGCAGCAGCAGTAGTAGCAGTACTAATAGTAGTAGCAGTACTAATAGTAGTAGTTGTAGTAGTAGTAGTAGTAGTAGTAGTAGTAGTAAACTAGTAGTAGTAGTAGTAGCAGCAGTAGCAGTAGTAGCAGCAATAATAGTAGTAGTAGTAGCAGCAGTAGCAGTAGTAGCAATAGTAGTAGCAGTTGCAGTAGTAATAGTAGTAGTAGTAGTAGTAGTAGTAGTAGTAGTAGTAGTAGTAGTTGTTGTTGTTGTTGTTGTTGTAGTAGTAGTAGTAGTAGTAGGAGTGGTAGTAGTGGCAGTAGCATCAGTAGCGGCTGCAGCAGTTTTAGTAGTAGCAATAATAGTAGTTGTTGTCATAGTAGTAGTGGAAGTAGTAGTAGTAGCAGTTGTAGTAGGAGTTTTACTAGTTGAAGATAAGTAGGGGTAGTAGCAATGGTAGCAGTAGTTGTAGTGTAAGGAATAGTAGTACTGTTAGAAGCAATAGCAGCAGCAGTAGTAGTAGTAGTAATAGTAGTAGTAGTTGTTGTTGTTGTTGTTGTTGTTGTTGTTGTTATTGTAGTAGTAGTAGTAGTAGTAGCAGTAGCAGTAGTGCAGTAGCAATAGTAGTAGTAGTAGTAATAGTAGTAGTTGTTGTAGTAGTAGGAGTAGCAGCAGCAGCAGCAGCAGTAGTATTGGTAGAAGTAGCAGTAGCTGTTGTAATAATAGTAGTAGTAGTAGTAGTAGTAGTAGTAGTATTAGTAGTAGTAGTAGTAGAAGTGGCCATAGTAGTGTAGTATTTCGAGTAGTAGTAGCAGTAGCGACAGTTGTAATAATAGTAGTGGCAATAGTAGCATTAGTAGTAGTAGGAGAAGCAGTAGTGGCAGTAGCCTTAGTAGGAGTAGCAGATGTAGCTGTAGTAGTACTAGTTGTAGTGGCGTTAGTAGTAGTAGCAAGTAGAAGTGGTAATAGTAGTAGCAGTTGTAGTAATAGCAGTTGTAGTAATAGTAGTAGTAGAAGCAGTTGTAGTAGTAGCAGAAGTAGCAATCGCAGTAGTAGCAACAGTAGTAGAAGATGTAGTAGTAGTGGTTGTAGTAGTAGTAGTAGCAGCAGTGGTAGTAGTAGTAGTAGTAGTAGGAGTCGTCGCTATAGCGGTAGTAGTAGTAGGAGGAGTAGTCACCGTAGTAGTATTAGTAGTTACAGTAGTAGTAGTTATAGAATCATAGTAGAAGTTGGGATAGTAGTATTACCAATGGCAATAATAGTATTAGTAGCAGCAGTATTAGGAGTTGTAGCAGTATTAGTCGCTGTAGTAACAATTATAGTTGTAATAGTAGCAGTAGTATTCGCTGTAGTAGTAGTAGGATTAGTAGCAGCAGTAGTGGTTGTTGTAGTTTTAGTAGAAGTAGTGGTAGTAGTTGCTATTTTAGTAGTAGTAGTTGCGGTAAGAGTGGTTGCAGAAGTAGTAGTTGGATTAGTTGCAAAAGTAGTACTAGTAGTAGTAGTAGTAGTAGTGGGAGTGGCCGTAGAGATAGTAGTTGTAGTAGCGGCAATAGTAGTTGTTGTTGTGGTAGTTGAAGTAGTCATAGGAGTAGTGGCAGGCGCAGTATTAGCAGTAGCAGCAGGAGCAGTGGTAGTAGTAATGTAGTAGTAGTGGAAGTAGCAGAAGTCGTAATAGTTACAGTAGTTGGAGTACTATTAGCAGTGGCAGTTGCAGTTGTAGTAGTAGTAGTACTAGCAGTAGCAATTGTTGTAGCAGTAGGGGTAGTAGTAGTAGTAGTAGTAGTAGTAGTAGTAGTAGTAGTAGTAGTGGCAGAAGTAGTAGTAGTAGTAGTAGTAGTAGTAGTAGTAGTAGTACTAGTAGGACTAGCTATAACAGTAGTAGTAGCAATAGAGTAGTAGTAGTAGTAGGAGGAGGAGCAGGAGTAGTAGTAGTATTAGGAGTAGTTGTAGCAGCAGTAGTAGGAGAGGCAGTCACAACAGTAGTAGTAGTAGTAGTAATAGTAGCAAGACCAGTTATTATTGTGGTAGTAATAGTAGTAGTAGCATTAGCATTCGCAGTACTTATAGCAATAGCAGTAATAACAGTATTAGTTGCTATAGCTATAGTAGCATTAGCAGTAGCTTTATGTTTCATAGTACCAATTGTAGCAATAGCAATTATAGTAGTAGTATTAGGAGTGGTAGAAGCAATAGTTGCTGGATTAGTAGTAGTGGTAGTAGTAATGATTGTAGTTGTTGTAGTAGCAGTTATAGTAGTTGTTGTAGTAGTAGTAGTAGTAGTACTAGTAGTAGTATCAAGAGTTATAATACTAGTAGGAGTAGTCATAGCAGTAGTAGTTGTAGGAGTGAGAGCAGTATTAGTATTGGTAGTTGTAGTAGTAGTATTAGTGTAGTAGTAGTAGTAGTAGTAATAGTAGTATTAGCAAAAGTAGTAATAGCAGTACTAGCAACAGCAGTAGCAATAGTCATAGTAGTAGTAGTAGTAGGGGTAGTAATAGCAGCATTAGTAGTAGTATCATGAGTAGTGGTACCTGCAGGAATAGTAGTAGTAGTAGTAGTGGTAGTAGAAGTGAGAGTAGTAGTAGCAGTGGTAGTAGTATAGTACTAGCTATAGTAGTTATTTTAGTAGTTTTTGTAGCAGTAGCACTAATAGTAATAGCAATAGCAGTTGTCGTAGTAGTAGTTATAGTATTAGTAGTTGTAGTAGTTGTAACAGTAGTAGTAGGAGAAGGAGGAGTAGTAGTAGTAGTAGTTCTAGAAGGAGTGAGAGTAGTAGTAGTAGTGGCAATAGTAGTAGTAGCTGTAGTAGTTCTAACAAGAGTGAGAGTAGTAGTAATTATGGCAGTAGTAGTCGTAGAAGTTGCAGTAGTGATAGTAGCTAATTGTTGTAGTAGTAGCAATAGTAGTGGTAATAGTAGTAGTGATAGCTAATAGTGGTAGTAGTAGTAATAGTTGTAGTAGTAGCAGTTGTTGTAGTAGGTGTAGTAGTAGTAGTAGCAATAGTAGTAGTAGTAGTTGCAGTAGTAGCAGTAGTAGTTGTTGTAACTGTAGTAATAATAGTAGTTGTAATAGTTGAAGTAGGAGTCGGAGTAGTAGTAGTAGTAGAAGTAGTAGTAGTAGCAATAGTAGGAGTAGCTGCAGTAGCAATAGTAGTAGGACTAGTAGCAGCCGTAGTAGTAGTTGTAGTAGCTAAAGTAGTTTTAGTAGTAATAGTAGTCATGATAGGAGTAGTAGCAGTAGTAAAAGTAGGAGTCAGAGCAGTAGTAGTAACAGCAGTCGTAGCAGTAGCAATTGTGGCACGGGTTATAGCTGTAGCTGTAGTAGCTGTAGTAGTGGTAGTTGTAGTGGTAGTTGTAGTAGTAGTTGTAGTAGTTGTAGTAGTTTTTGTAGTAGTAGTAGTAGTAGTAGCAGTAGCAGAAGCAATAGTAGTTGCAGGGGGAGTAGTAGTGCTTGTTACATTATCAGTAGGAGTAGTAGTAGTGGCAGCAGAAGTAATAGTGGTAGCAGCAGCAGCAGTAGTAGTGCTAGGAGTAGTACTGTAGTTAGCAATAGTAGTAGTGATAGCAGTATCGGTGGTAGTAAGAGCAGTGGTAGTAGTAGTAATTACAGTAGCCGTGGTAGTAGCCATATCAGAAATAGCAGAAGCTGTGGTAGTTGTAGTAGTTGTAATAGTAGTAGTAGTAGCAGGAGCATTAGTTGCTGAGGCATAGTTGTAGTAGTAGTAGTGGCAATAGTAGTAGTAGTCGCCGCAGCAGCAGTAGCAACAACAGAAGTAGTAGTATTAGTAGTAGTAGTACAAGTAGTAGTAGGAGTAGCAACAGCAGCAAGTGCAGTAGTAGTAGAAGAAGTGGTAGTCGTCTTAGTAGTAGGAGAAGTTGTACTAGCATTAGTCGTAACAGTAGAAGTAATATGGGTTATAGTAGTAGCAGTATAGCAGAAGTAGTAGCAACAGTGGTAGCAATAGTAGCAGTAGTAGCGGTACTAGGAGTAGTTTAAGTAGAAGTAGTGGTATTAGCAGTAGAAGTAGTAGCAGTGGTAATAGAAGTAGTAGTAGTAACAATAGAAGTAATAGTTGTAGCAGTAGTAGTTGTAGTAGTAAAAGTATCAGTAGTAGTAGCAATAGCTGCAGAAGTACTAATAGTAGTTGTAGCAGTAGTAGTGGTAGTAGTAGTAGCAGTAGCAGTTGCGGCAATAGTTGTAGTAGTAGAAATAGAAACAATGTAGTTACAATAGTTGTAGTAGTAGGGGAAGTAGTAGTAGTAGTAGCATTAGCTACAAGAACAACAGTTGTGGTGGTAATAGTAGCAATAGTAGATACAGTATTAGTTGCGCAGTGTAGTAGCAGTAATAGTCCAAGTAGTAGTAGCACAAGTATTAGGAGGAGAAGAAGTTGTAGTAGTAATTGTAGTGACAACTGTAGCAATGGAAGTAGTAGTATTTGTGATTGTAGTAGTAGTGGTAGTACTAGTATTAGTAGTAGCAATAGTTGTAGTAGTTGTTGTTGTCATAGCTGTGGCAGTGGTAGTAGTAGCAATAGCAGCTGATGTAGCAGTAGTAGGAGTTGTAGTAGTAGTATTTGTAGTAGCAGTAGAAGCAATAATAGTAGTAGTCGTAGTAGTAGTAGTAGTAGAAGTAGTAGTAGAAGCAGTAGCATTGGTTACTTCAACCATAATGGTAACAGTACTAGTAGTAGTAGTAGTAGTAGTAGCGGCAGTAGTAGTAGTAGTTGTAGCAGCAGCAGTAGTAGTAGTGGTAGTTGTATTAGTTGTAGTTGTAGTAGACGTAGTAGTAGGAGTAGCAATAGGAATTGTAGTAGTAGTAGAAGAATAAGTGGTAGTAGTAGTTTTTGTAGCAGTAGAAGCAATAGAAGAATAAGTGGTAGTAGTAGTATTTGTAACAGTAGCAGTAGTTGTAGTAGTAGTAATAGTAGCAGTAGTAGAAGCAGTAGTAGTGATAGTATCAGTAATAGCAACAATAGTAGTAGTAGCAGTAGTTATTGCAGTAGTACTAGTAGTACCAGAAGTAGTAGCAATAGTACCAAGAATTGTAATAATTGTAGTAAAAGCAATAGTGGAAGCAGCTGCAGTTGCAGTAGTTGTAGTTGTAGCAGTAGCAGTAGTAGTTGTAGTAGTAATAGTAGTAGTTGTTGTAGCAGTAGTCGTAGTAGTTGGTTTAGGGTCATTAGTAGTAGTAGGACTTGTAGTAGCGGTAGGAGTTGTAGGAATCGTAGTAGCCATAGTAGTAGCAGTAGGAGGAGTCATAGGTATAGTAGTAGTAGTAGCAGTAGTAGTAGTAGTAGTAGTTGTTGTTGTTCTTATTGTTATAGTAGTAGTAGCAATAGCAACAACAACAACCGGAGGAGTAGTAGTAGTTGTAGTATTAGTAGTCGTAGTACCAGTAGTAATAGCCATAGTAGCAATTGTGGTAGCAGTACTAATAGCTATAGTAGCAGTAATAGTAGTAGGAGTGTGAGGAGTAGTAGTACTTATAGGAGTCATAGTAGTAGTAATAGTAGTAGTCGTAGCAATAGTAGTAGTATTAATAGCAGTAGCAATAATTATAGTTATAGGAGTATTAGCGGCTCTAGGTGTAGGAGTTGGAGTAGTAGGAGAAGTAGTAGTACTGTTAGTATTAGTAGTAGTAGTACCAGTAGTAGGAGGTGTAGTGGTAGTAGCAATTATACTATTAGTAGAAGTAGTAGTAGTACTTGTAGCAGCAGCAGCAGCAGTAGTAGTCTAGATGTCGTGGTAGTTGTCATAGTAGTAGTAGTTGTTATTGTTGTAGGACTCGTAATAGGAATAGTTATTGTTGTAGTAGTATTAATTGTAGTAGTAGTAGTAGTAGTAGTAGTAGTAGTAGTAGTAGTAGTAGTAGTAGTAGTAGTAGTAGTAGTAGTAGTAGAAGTAGTAGTAATAGTAGTAATAGTAGTAGAAGTTGCAGTTGTATCAGGAGTTGGAGTAGGGGCACTAGTAGTATTAGCAGTTGTAGTAGCAGTTGGAGTTGGAGTAGCAGTTCTAGTAGCCATCGTGGTAGTAGTACGAGGAGTAAGTGTAATTGCAGTAGAAGGAGTAGGAGTAGGAATGGTAGTAGCCGTAGTTGTAGGGGTAGCAGAAGTAGTAGTAGTAGTAGCGCAGCAGCTGCAGTAGAAGTAGTAGTAGTAGTTGTAGTATTTATAGTAGTAGTAGTTGTAGCCATAGTCGATGGAGTAGTAGTAGTAGCATACTACTAGTAATAATGTAGTACTCCTAGTAGTTGTAGTAGAAGTAGTAGTAGTAACAGGAGTAGTAGTAGGAATAGTAGTAGGAGTGTTTGGAGTAGTAGTATTGGTATTAGTAATAGTAGTAGTAGTGGTAGTAGTAGGAGTAGTAGTAGTAGTCGGAGAAGTCGCAATAGTGTAGTAGTAGTTGTTGTAGTAGAAGTAGTTGTAGTAGTAGTAGTAGTAGGAGGAGTAGTCGTATTAACAGTAGTAGTTGTTGTTGTTGTTGTTGTGGTGGTAGTAGTAGTAGTAGTATTGGTAGTAGTATTGGGAGTTGGAGTCGGAGTGGTAGTTTAGGTAGTAGTAGTAGTAGTAGTCAGTGTAGTAGTATGAGCAGTAGGTGTACGAGTAGGGGCAGTAGGAGGAATAGTAGGAGTAGCTGTAGTTGTAGTAGGAGTAGGATTAGTGGCAATTGTACTAGATGTAGTAGTACCAGTAGTAGTAGGAGTAGCAATTGTATTAGCAATAGAAGTAGTAGTAGTAGAAGTAGAAGTAGTAGTAGTAGTAGTTGAAGCAGGGGTAGTAGTAGTAGTGGGAGTGGTACAAGCAGTAAGAATTAGATTAGGTAATAGTTGTAGTAGCAGCAGTAGTAGTAGTAGTAGCAGCAGTAGTAGTAGTAGTAGTAGTAATATTAATAATAGTCGTAGTAATAGCAGAAGTGACAGCAATAGTGGTAGTAGTAGTAACTGCAACAGCAGCAATAGTGCTTGTAGTACTACTAGTAGTAGTAGTATTAATTGTAGCCACAACAGTAGTAGTAATAGGAGTAGTACTGGAGTAGTTGTTGTTGTAGTAGTATTAATAGTAGTGCTAGTATTAGTTGTAGCAGCAGTAGTAGTAGTTGTAGTAGCAGCAGTAGCTGTAGTTATAGTAGCAACAGTAGTAGTAGTAGTAACCATAGAAGTAGCAGTAGTAGTATTAATAGCAGCAGCATCAGTAGTAGCAATAATAGTACTAGTTGTAGAAGTAATATTACAAGTAGATGTAGTAGTAGTAGTAGGAGGAGGAGGAGGGGTAGTAGTTGCAATTGTAGTAATAGAAGCAATAGCAGCAATAGTAGCATTAGGAAATGTAGCAGTAGTTATAGTAGTAGGAGAAACAGTAGAAGCAGCAGCATTAGTAGCTGTAGCAGTAATTGAAGTATTAGTAGTAGTAGTAGTATTAGTAGATGTAGTAGTAGTAGTGAGTAGTAGATGTTGTCCAATAGTAGCCGTTGCAGCAGTAGCAGCAGTTGTACCAGTAGTTGTTATGGCAGTACTAGTCGAAGTAGTGGCAGCAGTAGTAGTATTAGTAGTAGTAGTTGTTGTAGTAGTGGTAGTAGTTGTAGTAGTACTAGTAGCAGTAGTAGCAGCAGAAATAGTAGTAGTAGTAGTAGTAGCAGTAACAACAGTAGTAGTAATAGTAGTGGTTGGAATAGTACTAGTAGTTCAAGTAGTATTAGTACTAGTAGTTGAAATAGTAGGTGTAGGAGTTGTAGTAGTAGTAGGAGTAGTTGTATTGCTGGTAGTAGTTGGAGGAGTTTTAGTAGTCGTGTTAGTATTATTAGTATTAGTGCTAGTAGTAGGAGGAGGAGTAGTAGTAGTGGTAGTACTAGTAATAATAGTTGTAGTAGTTGTTGTAGTAGTCATTGTAGTATTAGTTGTAGTAGTGGTAGCTATAGCAATAGTAGTAGTAGTGGCAGTAGTAGTAGCAGCAGCAGCAGCAGTAGTAGTTGTTGTTGTAGTAGTAGTAGTAGGAGGAGTAATATGAGTAATAGGACTAGTAGTAGAAGCAATAGTAGTAGTAGTAGTAGGAGTTGCAGAAGCTGCATCTGTAGTTGTAGCGGTAATAGTAGTAGTATTCGTTTTGGTAGTAGTATTCGTAGTAGTAGTTCTAGTAGCTATAGTTAATGGACTTGTAGCAGTTGCAATTGTACAAGAAGTAGAATTAGAAGTAGTAGTAGTAGTCGTGGTAGTAGTAGTTGTAGTAGTAGCAGGAGTAGTAGTAGTTGGAGCAATAGTAGCAGTAATAGTAGTTGTAGCAATAGTGATAGTGCTCGAAGTAGTAGTTGTAGCAGTTGTGTCGTAGTAGCAGTAGTAGTAGTAGCAGTAGAAGTTGTAGTAATACTAGTAGTTGCAGTAGTAGTAGTAGAAGCAACAAGAACAACAACGACAACAGTAGCAGCAATAGTGGAAGTAGTAGTATTAGTATTAGCAGTCGCAATAGTAGTAGAAGTAGTATTAGGAGTGTTTGGAGTAGCAGTATTAGTACGGGTAGTAGTAGTACCAGTAGTTGTAAGAGTAGTAGTAGTTGTAGAACTAGTCATAATTGTAGTAGTAGTAGTAGTAGTATTAGTAATATTCATAGTAGCAGTAGCAGCAGTAGGAGTAGTAGTAGTTGGTGGGTAGTAGTAATAGTAGCTATTATACGAGTAGTAGTAGTGCTAGTAGTAATTGGTGCAATTGTGTAGTAGCTGCAGGAGTAGTAGTAGTAGAAGTAGTAGTAATAGTAGTAGTAGTAGTAGTATTATTATTATTAGTAGTAGTGCAAGTAGTAGTGGAAGGAGAAGTGGTAGTAGGAGCAGCAGCAACAACATCAGCAGCAACAGCAATTGTAGTAGTAGTAGTAGTAGTATTACTATTAGCAGTCGCAATAGTAGTGGCTATAGTATGAGGAGTATTTTGGGGTAGTGGTATTTGTACGAGGAGTAGTAGTAGTAGTAGTAGTGATATGAGTAGTAGTTGTAGTAGGAGTAGTCGTAATTGTAGTATGAGAAGTAGTAGTAGTAGTAATAGTCGTAATAGCAGGAGCAGTAGTAGCAGTAGTCGTAGTAGCAGCAGCAATAGTGGCAGTTGTATTCGTTGTGGGAGTGTAATAGTAGTAGTAGTTGTAGGAGTTACAGTTGTAGAAGTTGTAGGAGTGTTAGTAATAGTTGGCAGTTCCAGAAGTTGTAAGAGTGTTAGGAGTAGCTGTAGCAGCTGCAGCAGTAGTAGTTGTAGAAGTGGTAAGAGTGTTAGTGTTAGTCGTAGTTGTAGTAGTGTTAGTATTATAAGCACTAGTAGTAGGATTAGTAGTAGCAGCAATTGTACTAGTAGTAGAAGTAGTAGTAGTAGTAGTAGTTATAGTAGTACTAGTAGAAGTAGTCGTGGTTGTTGTTATTGTTGTAGTAGTAGTTGTGACATTAGTAGTAGCAGTAGTAGTAGGAGTTGGAGTAGTAGTAGTAGGCTTAGTAGTAGCTGGAGTAGGGGTAGTAGTAGTAGGAGTAAGAGTAGCAGTAGGAGTTGGACTAGGAGTAGTTGTGGCTGTAGTAGTTGGAGTAGTAGTAATTGTAGTAATAGTAGGGGTATGAGAAGGAATAGTAGTAGTGATAGTAGTAAAAGTAGTAGTAGTAGTAGTAGTAGTAGTATAAGTAGTAGTAGTATTATTAGTAGTAGTATTAGTAGTAGTATTAGTAATAGCAGTTGTAGTAGCAGTAGCAGTTGTGGCAGTAGTAGTAGGAGTTGGAGTATGAGTATTAGTTATTGTAATAGTCGTAGTGGTAGCTGTAGGAGTTGGATTAGGAGTAGTAGCAGTAGTAGTAGTAGAAGTAGCATTACTATTAATAGTAGTAGTAGTAGAAGAAAAAGTAGTAACAGTAGTAGTAGTAGCAGCAGCGGCAGCAACATGTGTAATAGTAATAGTTGTATTAGTTGTAGTAGTAGTAGAACTAGTAGTAGCCGCAGGAGCCAGTGTAATAGTAATAGTAGTATTAGTAGTAGTTGCAGTGGCGTAGTAGAAGTCATACAAGCAGTAATAGTAGTAGTAGTAGTATAGGTGATAGTAGTTGTAGTAGTAGGAATAGTGGCAGTAGCAGCAGTAGTAGTGATCGCTGTAGTAGTAGGTGCAGTATCTATAGCAGCAGTAGTAGTAGTAGTAGTAGTCGCAGTATTAGTAGTAGTATTTGTAGCAGTCATAGTAATAGTAGTAGCCCATTAGCAGCAGCAGTAGTAATAGTAGTATTAGTAAAATCAGTATTAGTAGTAGTAGTAGTAGAGTAGTATTAGTAGTAATAATAGGTGTAGAGTAGTATAACAGTAGTAGTAATAATAGTTGTAGGAGCAACAACAACAGCAGCAGTCGTAGTACTAGTAGTAGCAATAGTCTTAGTACTAGTAATTGTAGTAGTAGGAGCAATAGTAATAGCCGTGGAAATAGTAATAGTAGGAGTAGTAGTGGTACCTGTAGGAGTGTTAGTAATAGTAGTAGAAGGAATAGTAGCAGCGAAAGTAGTATTAGTAGCAGTTGCAACTGTTGCGGAAGTAATAGTAGTTGTCATAGTAGTAGCAGTAGTACTAGTTGTTGTTGGAGTCGTAGTACTATGAGTCATAGGAGTAGTAGTCGTAGTAATAGTAGTAGCACTAGTAGTTGGAGGTGTAGTAGCTGTAATAGTAGTGGTAGGAGAAATAGTAGTAGTAGCTGTAGCCGTAATAGTAGTACCAATAGTTGAAGTTGAAGCTGTAGTAGTAGTTGTAGGAGGAGAAGTAGTAGTAGTAGCGGAAGTAGTTGCAGCAGCAGTAGCAATAATTGTAGTAGGAGTAGTACAAGTTGTTTTAGCAGTAGTAGTAGTAGCAGTAGTAGTAGTGGTAGGAGAAGTAGTAGCAATAGTCATAGTAGTAGTAGCGGTAGCATAATTACTACTAGTAATCCAACTCTTACTTGTGCTACTACTACTACTCCTATGACTACTACTACTACGGCCACTTCTCCTACTCCTACTACTACCACTAATACCACATCTACTACTACTGCTACAATTATTACTACTTTTACACCTATTCCTACTCTTGCTACTACTATTGCTACCCCTACTCCTGTTGTTGTTGCTACTACTATTATAACTTCTACTATTGCTACTGCTACTCTTGTTGCTGCTACTTATGCTACTACTCCTACTACTAATAATAATAATACTACAACTACTAGTCTAGTACTACTTGTCTTACTGCTACCAAGACTACTACAACAACTACTACTACTATTTCTCATACTATTGCTGCTGCTGCTACAACTACTACAACTGCTACAACTATAACTACTACTACAAATACTACTACTACTAATACTAATACAAGTACAACTACTTATACGATTACTGCTGCTGCTAATACTACCACTATTCCTTCTCCTACTCCAACTGCTGCTACTACTACTACTCTTACAACTAGTATTGATACTACTACTGATGCTGCTACTACTGCTACTACAACTACTAATACTAATATTACTACTACTCCAACTACCACTACAACTCGTACTACTACTGTTACTACCATTCCAACAATAACAACTACGACCCCTTCTAATACTACTATTACCACCACCACTACTACTACTACTACAACAACCAGAACTATTACTCCTATTTCTTCTGCCACTACAACTACTTCAACTACGACTAGTACTACAACTACTACACCTACTAGTATTGTTACTACTGCTTTCGCTACTACAACTACTACTGCTACTATAACTCTGTCCACTACTGCTACTGCTACAACTATTGCAACTCCTATTACAACAACCCCCACCACTACTACTAGTACAACTACTACTTCTACAGTTGCAACTACTACTACATCTACTACTAATACAACTGTAGCTACTACTACTCCTACTACAACTGCTGCTGCTGCTGCTGCTACTACTACTACTACTACTACTACTACTATTACCACTATTCCTGCACCTACTCCTACTTCTCCTAGTTCTAGTACCTCTACTCCTACCACTACTACTACTACTACAATAACTACTCCAACTCCAACTCCCATTACTACTACTAGCCCTACTATCACTACTACCCCTACTTCAACAACTACTACCCCAATTACGACTACTACTACTACTACTTCTACTATTATTGCTATTTATGCTACTAGTACTACTGCTACTATCGCTACTACTATTGCTACTACTACTCCAACTGCTACTACTACTCCTACTACTACTAATAGTATAAGAACAAGAACTACTACTAATACTAATTCTAAAACTCCAACTACAACTGCGACAGCTACTACTACTACTACTACTACTCCTCACTCTCCTACTACTACTACCAATACTTCTACTGCTGCTATTACTACTACTAATGCTGCTTCTACTGTTGCCACTACTACTACTACTACTACTACAACAACAACAACAGCAACAACAACAACAACAACAACAACAACAACTACTACTACTACTACTACTAATCCTACTACAACTGCTACTACTACTGCTATTGCTACTACAACTATTCTAACTACTACTACTGCTGCTGCTACTCCTATAACTACTACTGCTGCTATTCTCATTACTACTACTATTGTTGCTGCTACTACTACTACTACTCAGATTGCTGCTGCTACTACAACTACTCATTCTACTACTACTCTGCTGCTACTACTACTAATGCCACTAGTACACTACTACTAGTAGGAGTTGTTGTCTTTGAAGTTATGGGAGTGTTACGAGTAGTTGGTAGTAGTAGAAGTTGTAGGAGTATTAGGAGTAGTTATAGCAAGAGTATTAGTAGTAGTAGTAGAAGCAGTAGTAGTAGAAGTGGTAGGAGTGTTAGTATCAGTAGTAGTAGCAGTAGTACAAGTAGTAGTTTTAGTATTAGTAGTAGTAGTAGTAGTAGTACAAGTAGTAGTTTTAGTATTAGTAGTAGTAGTAGCAGTAGGAGAAGTAATAGTAGCAATTGTACTAGTAGTAGAAGTAGAAGTAGTAGTAGTAGTAGTAGTAGTAGTAGTAGTAGCTGTTGTTGTTGTTGTTGTAGAAGTTGCGGTAGTAGTAGTAGCATAAGTAGTAGTAGGAGATGGAGTAGGAGTAGTACTAGCCATAGTAGTAGTTGGAGTAGGGTAGTAGTTGTAGTAGTATTACTAGGTGAAGTAGTGTTGGTGGTAGTAGTAGTACTAGGAGTAGTGGTGGTAGTAGTAGTAGTAGTAGTACTAGGATAAGTAGTGGTTTTAGTAGTAGTAGCAGCAGCAGCAGTAGCAGTAGTAATAGTAGTAGTCTAAGTGGTAAGAGTCAATGCTGTAGTAGTAACAGTAGTAGAAGTAGTAGTTGTAGTAGTAAAAGTAGTTGTAGTATTAGTCATAGTAGTAGCAGTAGCAGTTGTTGCAATAGTAGTAGTAGTAGTCGTAGAAGCAGTAGTAGTTGAGGTAGCAGTAGTAGCAGTAGTTGTTGTTGTAGTAGTAGTAGTACTAGTAGCGGTAGCAGTAGCCAAAGTTGTAGTAGCTGTAGTAGTTGTTGTAGTAGTAGAATTTGTAGCAGTAGTAGAAATTGTAGTAGTATTGGTAGTAGTTGCAGTAGGAGTAGTAGTAGTAGTAGTATTTGTCGTACTAGTAGCAGTAGTAGCAATTGTAGCAGTAGTAGTAGTGATAATGTTAGCTGTAGTCACAGAAGTTGCAGTTGTAGTATTAGTACTTGTAGTGGTAGCAATAGTAGTAGTTGTAGTAGTAGCTGTGGTAGTAGACGTAGCAGAAGTAGTGTCTATAGTAGTTGTAGTGGCTATAGTAGTAGTAGTAGTAGTAGTAGCGGATGTTTACTAGCTGTAGTACTAGTAGTAGTCATTGAGGTAGTAGCAAGAGTAGTAGCAATAGCAGTAGTTGCAATAGTTATAGTAGTAGCTATAGCAGTTGTAGTCGTAGCAGTAGTAGTTATGGTAGTCATAGTAGGAGAAGCAACAACAGTAGTAATTGTAGTTTTAGTAGTTAGGGTAGTAGTAGTAGTAGTAGTAGTGGGCGAACTAGTAGTAGCAACACTAGAAGTAGTAGCAGTAGAAGTTGTTGTAGTTGTAGTAGCAGAAGTAGCAGTATTGGTAGCAGTAGTCCTAGTAGTAGTAGCAGCAGCTATGGTACTAGTTGTAGGAGAAGAAGTAGTAGCAACAGTCGTAGTAGTAGTTTTAATAGCAGTAATAGCAGTAGCATTTGTTGTAGTGGTAGTAGCCGTAATAGCAGTAGTAGCAGTAGTAGCGGTAGTTGCTGTAGTAGCAATAGTAGCAGTAGTTGTAGTGATAGTAGTTGTAATAGTTGTAGAAGTAGTCACAGTTATCGCAGTAGTGGTAGTAGTTGTTGTTGTTGTAGTGAGAATATTAGTAGAAGTCATAGCAGTCGTGGTAGTGGTCGTAGCAGTAGTAGTAGTAGCCCGTGGTGACGGAAGTTGTACTAGTAGTAGTCTTAGTTGTAGTAGTAGTAGTAATAGTTGTAGTAGTTGTAAGGATAGTAGTAGAAGTAGTAGTAGTAGTATTAGTAGCAATAGTGGCTATTGTCGGAGTGGCAGTAGTAGTAGTATCAAAAGTAAAACTAGTAAGAGAGGTAGTTGTAGCAGCGGTAGTAATAGTAGTATTAGTTGTTGCGACAGCAATTTTAGTTGTCGTCGCAGTAGTAGAACTAGTAGCGGCAATTTTTGTAGTGGTACAGTAGCAGCGGCAATTGCAACTGTAGTACTATTGTAGTAGTAGTAGTAGCAGCAAGTACAACAATGGTAGTAGTGTAGTAGTAGTAGCAGTAGTAGTTGAGTAGTAGTAGAAGTAGTAGCAGTAGCGGTAGTATTAGTAGTATTAGTAGTACTAGTAGTACTAAAAGAAGTAGAGTAGTTGTCATTGTTGTTGTAGTAGCTGTAGCAGTAGTAACAATGGTAGAAGCAGAAGTTGTTATTGCTGTAGTAGTGTAGTCCTAGTTGAAGAAGTGCTAGAAGTAGTAATGTAAGTGGTTGGAGTCGTAGTTGTAGTGGTAATAGTAATAGTAAAAGTAGTAGTAGTATGAGTAGTAGTAGTAGTAGCAGAGTTAGTAGTAGTAGTAGTAGCAGTTGTAGCTATAGTAGTAGTAGAGGTAGCAGTAGTAGAAGTAGTAGTAGAAGCACTAGTGGAAGTGGCAGTAGTAGTAGAAGTAGTACTTATAGTAGTAGTAGTATTTGTTGTAGCAGTAGGAGTAGCAGTTGTAGTCTCAGCCTTAGTAGTATTAGTATTACAACTACTACACCTACTACAACTATTGCTATTACTACTGTTACTACTGCTACTACTACTAATACTACTGAGGTTGCTACTACTACTATTACTAATGCTACTACTACTACCACCACTACTATTAGTGCTACTTCTACTACTGCTACTACAACAACTACTACCGCTACTTTTTCTATGACTACTATTGCAACTACTACTGCTACAACTGCTGCTACTACTACTACTGCTACAACTGCTACTACTACTACTCCTACCTCTACTACTACTACTACTACGACTACTCTACTACTTCTTCCACCTCTGCTACTACTGCTAGTACTAATACTATTACTACTTTTACTATTACTACTTTTACTATTACTACAGCTATAACTACGACTCCTACCACTTTGATTGCTACTACTACAACTACTACTAGTACTATTACAACAACCACTACTACTAGAACTACTGTTGTTGTTGTTGTTGCTATTTCTACTACAACTGTTGTGGCTGCTACTACTACTACTACTACTACTGTTGCTGCTACCACGGCGGCTACTGCTATTACTACTAATACAACTACAGCTACTACTATTGCTACTACTACAGCTCCTTCAACTCCTACTGCTTCTACCACTCCAACCACTACTACTGCTGCTGTTGCTACTTCTGTTGCGACTACTACTACTGCTCTACTACTACTGCTGCTACTACAACTACAACAACAACAACAACAACAATAACAACTATTTTTGCTACTACCACTCCAACTATTGCTACTATGACTACGACTACTACTACTACTCCTACTCCAACTCCTTCTACTTCTACCACTCCTACTGCTACTACTATCCCTACTCCAACTACTACTACTACAACAACTACTACTACTACTACTGCTGTTACTACTACTACTACCACTACGACAATGACAACAACAACAACTACTACTACTACTACTTTTACTACTAGTACAATTGCTACTACTACCCATACTAATACTAGTACTAACATAACAACAACTACTACTACTCCAAATACTATCGGTACTACTACTCCGAACAACTACAACTACTACTCCTAACAACAACTACTACTACTCCTAACAAATACTACTACTCCTACTACTCCTACTCCTACACCTACTGCTATTACTGCTACTCCGAATACTAAAACAAACACCACAACTCTTACTACTACTCCTATTCCTACACCTACGGTTGTTGTAACTACTCCTACTACTAAAATAAACACAACTATTCCTACGACTACCACTCCTACAACTACTACTATTACTCCTAACACTCCTACAACTAGTACTACTACTACTGCTACTATTACAACTACAACTTCGGCTACTACAACAACTACTACAATAGCTTCTGTTACTACAACTACTACTTCGACTAATACTATTACAACTTCTACTACTACTACTACTACTACTACTACTACAACAACTATTGTTGATACTGCTACTACTACTGCTGCTTCTAGTACTACTACTACAAATACCACTAATATTACTACCACTACTACTACTACTACTACTACTCCTACTAGTACCACTGCAAGAACTATTACTACTACAACTACTACAATTCCTACTACTACTACTACTAGCAGCACTCCTACTACTACTTCGTCTACCACTATTCAAACTCCTACTCCTACTACTCCTACTACTCCCACCACTACTACTACTATGACAACCGCTATTCCTACTCGTAGTCCAACTCCTACTACTACTACAACAACTACTACTGCTACTACCACTACTTCGAAAACTACAATCCTACTATTACTCCAACTACAACTTGTACAACTACTATTAGTATTTCTACTACAACTACTACAACAATAACTACTACTACTACTACTGTTGCTACAACCACTACTAGTACTACTACTAATACAACAACAACAACAACTACTACTACAACTACTACCGCTAATAAAATTATTACTGCTACTACTGCTACCACAACCACAAGTACTACTACCACTACTACTACTACTACTTTAACTACTACTCCTATTGCTACTACTCCTACTACGACTATGACTACTATTACAACTACACCTACTACTACTGTTACTACTACTACTGCTACTGCTACTACTACTACTACTACCACAACTACAACTACCACTATTTCTACTGCCTACTACTACTGCTATGACTTCTATTGTTGCCGCTACTGCTACTACAACTACTACAACTACCATTACTGCTACCACTACTCGAATAACTACAACTCCTACTAATACTACTACTACTACAACTGCAACTACAACTACTTCTATTTCTGTTCCTATAATTAATGCAATTGCTGCTACTACTACAACTGCTAGTACTACTACGACTAGTACTACTCCTACACCAACGACAACTACTACTACTATGACTACTACTACTACTCCTACTAATTGTACCATAACTACTACAACTCCAACTATAACTCTGACTCCAACTCTGAATCCGACTATTACTCCAACTACTAATACTACTACTACTACTACCACTACTAATACCCCTACTCCAACTCCTACTACTACTCCTACGAATAACACTACTACTACTGTAAAAACTACTACTGCTACAACTACTGCTACTCCTTCTCCTCCTCCTGCTAATACTTTTACAAGAGCTACTTCCACTACTATGACTTTTACTACTTCTTCTACTACTACTACTACTACTATTACTACTATTACTACTACTATTACTACTATTCCTAGTACTTCCACTTCAACAACAACAAGTACTACCACCACTAATACTACTCCTACTCCTCCTCCTCCTCCTACTACTACTACTACAAATCCTACTACTAGTCCTACTCCAACTTCGACTCCTACTATTACTCCTACTACTACTACCACCACCATAATAAGTACTACTGCTACTATTACGATGCTGCTACTCCTACTACTAATACTACTACTCCTACTACTAATACTACTACTCCTAACACTCCTACTACTTATACTACTACTGCTGCTGCTACTACTACAACTCCTACTTACAGCACACCGGGCAGCGGAAGGGGGTACGATGGAGACCTAGTTGAGAGCGTCTTCTCGTGTCCAACTCTTCCCACGCATGTCCTACTTATAGCACACCGGGCAGCAGAAGGGGGTACGATGGAGACCTAGTTGAGAGCGTCTTCTCTTGTCCAACTCTTCCCATGCATGTCCTGTTCTGTTATGAAGTAATGTGGTCCACAGAGCCCACATGCGGTGATCATGCAACTCAGGCAATGTACTCTACATCTTTTCATTGCAGCCTACTGCTACAACCTCTAGTACTATGACTACTCCTAACACTCCTAAAACTTCAACTACTACTACTCCTACTGCCACTACTACTAGTACACTCCTACTACGACTACTACTACTACCCCTACTACTACTATGACTACCACTACAACTAATACTATTACTTGAACTAATACTAGTACTCCAAACCCTCCAACTACTACTACTAATATTTCAGCTACTGCTACTACTACTACTATTACAACAACAATAACTACTGCTGCCGCAACTGCTAATACTACTACTACTACTTCTACTACAACTACTCCTTCAGCTACAACTACTACTACTACTACTACAACTACTACTACTGCTGCTGCTGATACTGCTAATGCTACTACTACTACTTCTACTACAACTACTCCTACTCCAACTCTGACTACTACTACTACTCCTACTACTAGTAGTACCCCAACTGCAACTACTAATACTACTGCTGCTGCTACTCCAACTACTACTACTACTACAACAACAACAACTACTACTACTTCTACCACTCCAACTCCTACTGTTGCTGCTGCTACTACTGTTGCTGCTAATGCTACTACTACTACTTCTCCAACAACTACTCCTACTCCAACTCCTACTACTACTACTACTCCTACTACTAGTAGTACCCCTACTCCAACTCCTACTGCTACTACTACTCCTACTACTACTGGTTCTACCACTACTAATACTAATACTACTACTGCTACTAACACTACTACTGTGACTACTACAACTGCTACTATAACTACTACTACAATAACAAGAACAACAACAACAACAACTACTACTACTACTATTACTACTATTGCTACTACTACTAGTACTCCTCGTCCTGCTACTACTATTACTATTGTGGCAACTACTACTATAATTGCTACTGCTGTTTCTAGCACTACTACAACTACTACTAATTCTACTTCTTCTACAACTACTCAAACTAGTACTACTACTAGTATTAGTATCAGTAGTAGTTGTAGCGTTAGTAGTTGTTATAGCAATAGGGGGAGAAGTAGTTGTAGTTGTAGTCCTAATAGTTATGGTAGTAGTAATAGTAGTAGTAGTAGTAGTTATAGTAGTAGTAGTTGTTGCAGCCACAATTGTTGTAGTAGTAGAAGTAACAGTTGTAGTGTTACTAGCAGTAGTAGTAGTTATAGCAGAAGTAGCACTAGGAGTAGTAATAGTAGAAGTAGTAGTTGTACTTTTAGTAGTAGTAGTAGTAGTAGTAGTAGTAGCATTAGTTGTAGTAGTAGTAGTAGTAATAGTAGTAGCTACAGCAGTGGTTGCAGTAGTAGTAGTAGTAGTAGCATTATTAGTTATAGTGGTAGTAGAAATAGTAGAGTAGTAGCAGGAGTAGTAGTAGTAGAAGTATTAGTAGTAGTAGCAGCAGCAGTAGCATTATTAGTTGTAGTGGTACTAAATGTAGTAGAGTAGTAGTAGGAGTAGTAGCAGTAGTAGTAGCAGCATTATTAGTTGTAGTGGTAGTAGAAGTAGTAGAGTAGTAGCAGGAGTAGTAGTAGTAGGAGTGTTAGTAGTAGTAGTAGTAGTAGTACTAGTTGTAGGACTAGCAATAGTAGTTGTAGTAGTAACAGCTGCAGTAGAAGTTAGAGGATTAGTAGTAGTAGTAGGAATAATAGTAGTTGTAGCTATAGTAGGATTGTTAATAATAGCAGTAGAAGTCGAAATACTAGTAATAGCAGCAGTAATCATAGTAGAAGTCATAGTAGTAGTAGCAATAGTTTAAGTTACAGAAGCAGTCATTGCAGGAGCAATAGTCATAGTTGTTGTATTAATAGTAGCAGTAGTTGGAGTAGTAGTAGCAGCAGTGTAGTTGTAGTAGTATTAGTAGTAGTATTAGCAGAAGTAGTAGCAGTAGTAGTTGTAGCAATAATAGCAGAAGTAGTAGTAGTAGCACTAGTTGTAGCAGAAGTTGTAGTAGTAGTATTAGTAAAAATTACTGTAGTATTAGCAATAGTAGTTCTTGTAGTTGTTGCAGTAGAAGTAGTAGGTGTAGCAGTAATAATTGTGGTAGTAGTAGTAGTCATTATAGCAAAGTAGTAATAGTAGCAGTAGTGCTACTAGCAATTGCTATTGTATTAGCAGTAGTAGTTGTTATGGTTGTAGTAGTTGCAGAAGTAGTAGTTGCATTAGTAATAGCAGTAGTAGTTGCAGTATTAGGAGTAGTAATAGTAGTACTACTTGTAGCTGTGGCAATAGTTGTAGTAGTAGCAGCAGATGTATTAGGAGCAAGAGGGGCTGTAGTAGCCATAGGAGTAGTAGTAGCTGTAGATGTTATTATATTGGTAGTAATAATACTAGTAGTAGAAATAATTCTAGTAGCAGCAGCAACCGTAGTTGCAGTTGAAGTAATAATAGTAGTCATAGTAGTAGTAGTAGTAGCAACAGCAGCAGTAGTAGTAGTAGCAGTTTGAGCAGCAATGGTAGTAGTAGGAGTTAGAGTAGTAGTTGTAGTGGTAGTAGTTGTAGTAGTAGTAGGAGTAAGTGTAGTAGTAGTTGTTGTAGTAGTTTAAGTAGTAGCAGTAGTAGTAATATTAGTAGTAGTTAAAGCGACAATAGCATTAGTAGTCAAAGTAGTTGTAGCCGCAACAGTAGTAGTAGCAGCTGTAGTAGTAGAAGGAGTGGTAGTAGTGGAAGTAGCATTAGTAGCAGCAGCAGCAGTTGTAGTAGCAGCGATAATAGCATTAGTAGTGGAAGTAGTTGTAGCAGCAGAAGTGGTAGTAGTAGCTGTAGTAGTAGTAGGAATGGTAGTAGTGGCAGTATCATCAATAGCAGCAGCAGCAGTTGTAGTAGCAACGACAATAGTAGTAGTAGTTGTAGTAGTAGTAAAAATAGTAGTAGTAGTAGTAGTAGCAGTTGTACTAGTTGAAGGATAAGTAGTGGTAGTAGCAGTGGCAGCAGTAGTATAGTATTTGGGGTAGTAGTACTATTAGAAGCAGCAGCAGCAGCAGCAGTAGCAGTAATAATAGTAGTAGTAGTAGTAGTAGTAGTAGTAGTAGAAGAAGAAGAAGAAGAAGAAGAAGAAGAAGAAGAAGAAGTAGTAGTAGTAGTAGTAGTAGTAGTAGCAATAGTAGCAGTAGTAGTAGTAGTAGCAGTAATAGTAGTAGTAGGAGGAGGAGGAAGAGGAGGGGTAGTAGTAGTAGTAGCAGCAGGAGCAGGAGCAGGAGTAGTATTGGTAGTAGGAGTGGCCATAGTAGTAGTAGTAGCAGTAGTGATAGTTGTAGCAATAGTAGTGGCAATAGTAGCAATAGTTGTAGTAGGAGAAGCAGTAGTGGCAGCAGCCTTAGTAGCAGTAGCGGATGTAGCAATAGTAGTATTAGCAGTAGTGACATTAGTAGTAGTAGCAAGTAGAGGTGGTAATAGTTGTGGCAGTAGCAGTAATAGCAGTTGTAGTAATAGTAGTATTAGTAGCAATTGTAGTAGTAGCAGAAGTAGCAGTAGCAGAAGAAGCAGTAGTAGTGGTTGTAGTAGTTGTAGCAGCAGCAGCAGCAGTAGCAGTAGTAGTAGTGGGAGTTTTAGCTATAACAATAGTAGTAGTAGTAGGAGTAGTCGCCGTAGTACTATTAGTAGTTGCAGTAGTAGTAGTAGTTGTAGGAATAGTACTCATAGAAGTACTTGGAGTAGTAGTAGTAGCAATTGCAGTAATAGTATTGGTAGCAGTAGTATTAGGATCAATAGCAGCAATAGTCGCTGTAGTAACAATTGTAGTTATAGTCGTAGTAGTAGTATTCGCTGTAGTAGTAATAGGATTAGTAGCAGCAATAGTTATTGTTATAGTATTAGTAGAAGTAGTGGTAGTTTTTGTTGTTTTAGTAGTAGTAGCAACGGTAAGAGTGGTTGCAGAAGTAGTAGTTGGATTAGTTGCAACAGTAGTACTTGCAGTGGGAGTGGCCATAGCAATAGTAGTTGTAGTAGTGGCAACCATAGTAGTTGTTGTAGTAGTTGAAGTAGTCATAGGAATAGTGGTAGGCGTAGTACTAGCTGTAGCAATAGGAGTAGTAGTAGTAGTAATGTAGTAGTAGTAGCGAAAATAGCAGTAGCCATAATAGTTGCTACAGTTGGAGTACTATTAGTAGTGGCAGTTGCAGTTGTAGTAGTAGTAGTAGTAGCAGTAGCAATTGTTGTAGCAGTAGGGGTAGTAGTAGTAGTAGTAGTAGTAGCAGTAGCAGTAGTAGTAGTAGTAGTGGCGGAAGTAGTAGTAGTAGTGGCTGAAGTAGTAGTAGTAGTAGTAGGACTAGCTATAGCAGTAGTAGAAGCAATAGGAGTAGTAGTAGGAGGAGGAGGATGAGGAGTAGTAGGAGTGGTAGTCACAACAGTAGTAGAAGTAGCAGTAGTAGAACCAGCTATTATTGCTGTAGTAATAGTAGCAGTAGCATTAGCATTCGCAATACTTGTAGCAATAGTAGCAATGACAGTATTAGTTGCTATAGCTATAGTAGCATTAGCAATAGCTATATGTGTCATAGTACCAATGGTAGCAATAGCAATTATAGTAGTAGTAATAGTAGTAGTAGCAAAAGTTGTAGGAGTAGTAGTAGTGGTAGTAGAAATGGTTGTAGTTGTTGTAGTAGTAGTTATAGTAGTTGTAGTAGTAGTAGTGGTAGTACTAGTAGTAGTTGGAGAAGCAATAGTAGTATCATGAGTTATAATAGTAGTAGGAGTAGTCATAGCAGTAGTAGTAGTTGGAGTGAGAGCAGTATTAGTATTGGTAGTAGTAGTTGTAGTAGTGTAGTAGTTGTAGTAGTAGTAGTATTAGCAAAAGTAGTAATAGCAGTACTAGCAATAGCTATGGCAATAGTCATAGTAGTAGTAGTAGTAGGGGTAGTAATAGCAGCATTAGTAGTAGTATCATGAGTAGTGGTAGCAGGAGGAATAGTAGTAGCAGTAATAGTGGTAGTAGGAGTGAGAGTAGTAGTAACATTGGTAGTAGTAGTAGTACTAGCATTAATAGTACTAGCTATAGTAGTTGTTTTAGTAGTTTTTTGTTGTAGTAGCACTAATAGTAATAGCAATAGCAATCGTAGTAGTAGTAGTTATAGTAGTAGTAGTGGTAGTAGTTGTAACAGTAGTAGTAGTAGGAGAAGTAGTAGTAGTAGTAGTAGTTCTAGTAGGAGTGAGAGTAGTAGTAGTAGTGGTAGTAGTAGTTGTTGTAGCAGTAGTTATAACAGTACTGAGAGTAGTAGTAGTTGTTGTGGTAGCAGTAGTCTTGGAAGTGGTAGTAGTTGTAGTAGGTAATTGTTGTAGTAGTGGCAATAGTAGTGGTCATAGTAGTATTGGTAGCTAATAGTGGTAGTAGTTGTAATAGTAGTAGTAGTAGCAGTTGTTGTAGTAGGAGGAGGAGTAGTAGTAGTAGCAATAGAAGTAGTAGTAGTTGCAGTAGTAGTAGTTGTATCCATAGCAATAATAGTAGTAGTAGTAGTTGAAGTAGGAGTCGGAGTAGTAGTAGTAGTAGAAGTAGTAGTAGTAGCAATAGTAGGAGAAGTTGCAGTAGCAATAGTAGTAGGAGTAGTAGCAGCCGTAGTAGTAGTTGTAGTAGCTAAAGTAGTTTTAGTTGTAGTAGTAGGAGTCATGAACAGAGTAGTAGTAGCAGCAAAAGTAGGAGTCAGACCAGTAGCAGTAATAGTAGTCGTAGCAGTAGCAGTTGTAGCAGGATTATAGCTGTAGCTGTAGTAGCTGTAGTAGTAGTTGTATTAGTGGTAGTAGTAGTAGTTGTTATAATAGTAGTAGCAGCAAAAGTTGTGCTTTCTTTGTATCAGTTGTAGCAGTAGTAGTAGTAGTAGCAGCAGAAGCAATAGTAGTTGTAGGGCGAGTATTAGTGCTTGTTACATTATCAGGAGTAGTAGTTGTTGTAGCAGAAGCAATAGTGGTAGCAGCAGTAGTAGTAGTAGTGCTAGGAGTAGTAATGGTAGTTAGCAATAGTAGTAGTGATAGTAGTATCGGTGGTAGTAAGAGCAGTGGAGTAGTAGCACTTGAGTAGCAGTGGTAGAAGCAGTAGCATTAGTTGTTGAGGCATAGTTGTAGCAGTCTAGTAGCAGTAGTAGTAGTGGCAGTAGTAGTAGTCGTAGCAGCATCAGTAGCAGCAATAGTAGTAGTAGTATTAGTAGTAGTAGTAGTAGTAGTAGTAGCAGTAGTATTAGTAGTAGAAGAAGTGGTAGTCGTATTAGTAGTAGGAGAAGTTGTACTAGCATTAGTCATAAGAGAAGAAGTAGTATGAGTTGTAGTAGTAGCAGTATAGCAGAAGTAGCAGCAATAGTAGTAGCAATAGTAGCAGTAGTACCGGTACTAGGAGTAGTTGAAGTAGTAGTTGTGGTATTAGCAGTAGAAGTAGTAGTAGTAATAGTAGTAGAAGTAATAGATGTAGCAGTAGTATTAGTAGTAGTAGCAGTAGCAGTAGTAGCAGTAGTAGCAATAGTTGTAGAAGTACAAGTAGTAGCTGTAGCAGTAGTAGTTGTAGTAGTAGTAGCTGTAGCAATTGCAGCAGTACTTGTAGAACTAGAAATAGAAACAATGTAGTTGCAATAGTTGTAGTAGTAGGGGAAGAAGTAGTAGTAGTAGTAGTAGCAGCAACTGCAACAATAACAGTTGTGGTGGCAATAGTAGCAATAGTAGATATAGTATTAGTTGCGTAGTGTAGTATCAGTAATAGTGTAAGTAGTAGTAGCAGAAGTATTAGGAGGAGAAGAAGTTGTAGTAGTACAAGTAGCAGCAGCTATAGTAATAGAAGTAGTAGTATTTGTGATTGTAGTAGTAGTGGTAGTACTAGTATTAGTAGTAGCAGTAATTGTTGTAGTTGTTGTTGTCGTAGCTGCAGCAGTGGTAGTAGTAGCAATAGCAGCTATTGTAGGAGTAGTAGGAGTTGTAGTAGTAGTAGTAGTCACAGTTGCAGCCACAGTAGTAGTAGTAGTCATAGTAGTAGTAGGAGTAGTGGTAATAGTAGTAGTAGTTATTAATGTTGTAGTAGTAGTTATTGTAGTAGGAGTAGTTGTAGTTATAGTAGTAGTAGTCATCGCATTCGTAGTAATAGTAGTAGTCGAAGAAGTAGCAGCAGCAGTAGTAGTAGTTATAGTAGTAGGATTAGCATTGGTAGTTGGAGTGGTATTTGCAGTAGTAGTACTTATAGTAGTAGCAGCCATAGTAGTAGTACTAGAAATCATAGTAGCAGTAGCAATAGTAAAAGTAGGAGTAGGAGCAGTAGCAGCAATTGGAATAGTAGGAGTAGCAGTCGTAGCAGGTGTTGTTGCTGTAGTAGTAATGGTAGTAGTAACAATTATAGTAACGGTAGTAGTAGAGGTAGTAGTAGTTGTTGTTGTGGCCGCAACGATGGTCGTAGTTTTTGTTGTTGTAGTAGTAGTAGTAGCAGTACTCGTAGTAGCAATCGCATTAGTAGAAGTAGTAGTAGTAGTAGCAATAGTTATAGTAGTAGTAGCAGTAGTAGTAGTACTTACGCTTAGTAGTAGTAGTAGTTGTTGTTGTTGTTGTTGTAGTTAGAGTACAAATAGTAGTTATAGTAGCAGTTGTTGTATTAGCAGTAGTAGTAGTAGTAGCAACAAAAGCAATATTAGTAGCAGCTGTAGTACTAGTAGTGCTAGGAGTAGTGGTAGTAGTAGCAATACTAGTAGTGATAGTAGTAGCTGCTGTAGTTATAGGAGGAGTTGATGTAGTAACAATAGTACTAGTGGTAGCCGTTGTGGTAGTAGCTATAGTAGTAATAGTAGTAGCAGTAGTACCAGTAATACCTGCAATAACAGTAGTTGTAGTAGCATAACAGCAGCAGTAGTATTAGTAGTCATAGTAGTAGTTGTAGTAGTAGTTGTAGTAGAGTAGTAGCAGTAGTTGCTGCAACCATAGTGGTAACAGTACTAGTAGTAGTAGCAGTAGTAGTGGTGACAGTAGTAGTAGTAGTTGTAGTAGCCGCAGTGGTTGTAGTGGTAGTTGTATTAGTTGTAGTTGTAGTAGAAGTAATAGTAGGAGTAGCAATAGGAGTTGTAGAAGTAGAAGAAGAATAAGTGGTAGTAGTAGTATTTGTAGCAGTAGAAGCAGTAGTCACAGAAATAGTAATAGTAACAGTAGCAGTAGTTGCAATAGTAGTAATAGTATTAGTAGTAGTAGAAGCAACAGCAGTAGTAGCCGTGTTAGTTGTACCAGTAGTCATAGTAGTGCTAGTCGCAATAGCAGCAATAGTGGTAGTAAGAGTAGTAGTAGTTGTTGTAGAAGGGGTAGTAGTTGCAGTAGTAGTAGTAGTAGTGTTAGTTGTAGTAGCATCAGTAGTAGAGTAGCATTAGTAGTCGAAGAAGTAGTAGCATTAATAATAGTAGTAGGAGATATTATTGTAATAGAAATAGACGTAATAGTTAGAGTAGCAGTAGTAGCAGTAGTAGTATTTATAGTAATAGCAGTTGTAGTGATAGCACTACCAATTTCAGAAGTAACATTAGTAATAGCAGTTGTGTTTACAGCAAGGTTTTCGGTTTCGGTTTCGGTTTCGGTTTCGGGACCGGCCGAAACTGATACTTTTCGGCCATTTCGACCGTTTTGGTTTCAGTTTCGGCCGAAAGAATTTTTTAAATTATTAATTAGGCATTGACCAGAGTTTGACTATATTTTGACTGTGCTTTGACTTCAAATTAAAAATACGATAAAAAATTAGAAAAAATTTGGAAAATTATGAATGAAAATATACTTAATTTTACAATAATTTCAAATATTATTTAAGCTAATTAAAATTAATTATGATAGTTAGTCACTGATATTGTCTGCTTTTAATATATATTAGTGTATTAAAAAATTATATAAGAAATGAGATGAATATGATTAAAATTTAAAAATTAACATAAGCAAATTTAACTTTTCATTAAAATGTATTTCACACATAGATAATTTATAAATTCTAAAATAATACAACTAATCATCGTAGTCATCATCGGTTGAGTTTGGAACATCTTGGTGTGGAATTACAAATTTAGTACCTCAATCATCTGGACGAGCATTTATGGGCATATGAATTAAAACAATTAGCTCTACGCGATCTCATGGCAGCGGTTCTGAAGTATAACCATATATCGAAGGTCTAAAATAAAAATTATATTTTGACTAAAATTTAATTTAATTTTAATTATTTTTTAACTTCAAATTAAAAAATTATAATATATTTAAACTTTTTAAAAAATAATGAATAATTACGTGAATAATATTACGTACGTAAATAATATCTGATAGAAACCGATAAGGACGTCGAAATCAAATTGACGACAACACTGGCCCCAGTGTAAGGCCAGCCTCATCTTACGGGAGTACGAGTCAAGTTAGCGAGTGCACGAGATAGGACAGCGGTAAACTAGTAAGTGCGCAGAGTTTTTGGGTTCGAACACAAAGCCGGTGCGAGGTCCTCCTACGACCACAACAACTCCACCACCCCCCAACCCGCGCGAGCTCGGCGAGCTCCCACCCGCCCGCCTGTCCGCCCGGAGCTCACGCCAAGCCGCCGCCGCCGCCCGCCCGGAGCTCCCGCCTCCCAAACCCGCGTGAGCTCGGCGAGCTCCCGCCCGCCCGCTCGCGCTCGAGCCCGGCGAGCTCA
>RXID01021564.1:29897-48878 GCA_005019695.1 Trichopus zeylanicus subsp. travancoricus
GCCGCCTGCCCGCCCGAAGCTCCCGCCCCCCCAACTCGCGTGAGCTCGGCGAGCTCCCACCCGCCCGCGCGAGCCCGGAGAGCTCCCTCCCGAAAGCGCGAGCCCGGCGAGCTCCCGCCCGCGCGCTCGAGCCCGGCGAGCTCCCGCTCTCGCTGCGTTCGTTGGCGAAGATAAATAGTAATGAACAGTAAACCCTAACCGAAATGATATTAACCGTTTCGGCACGGGTTCGGCCGAAACCGAAACGTTTCGGCCAAAATGTTTCGATTTTGGCCGAAACGCCGAACCATGGTTTATAGTAAGAGAAGTAGTAGAAATACTAGTAGCAGTAGTAGTAGTTATTGTTGTAGTAGCAGTAGTTGTAGTAGTAGTAGCAGTAGTAATAGTTGTAGAGGTATTAGTAATAATAGTAGTAGTAGTAGTCGTAGTAGTAGTAGTAGTATAGCTAGTAGGAGCAGCAGTGGTAATAATAGTATAAGTAGTCGTATCGTAGTAGTAGTACTTGTAGTGGTAGTAGTAGTAGTAGTAGTCATAGTTGCAGCCGCAGCAACAATAGTGGTGGTGGTGGTAGTAGTAGTGGTAATAGCTATAGTAGTAGCAGTAGTAGTTGGAGTAGCAACTGTAGTGGTTGTAGTGGTACTAGTAGTAGTAGTAGTAGTTGTAGAACCAGTAGCATTAGTAGTAGTAGCAATAGTAGTAGTTGAGGAAGTAATAGTAGTAGTAGCTATAATAGTAGTTGTTGCCATAACAGTAGTAGTAGTAGCTGTAGTAGCATTAGTAGTAGTAGTAGCTGTTGTAGAAGTTGCAGTAATAATAGTAGTAGTAGAAGTAGTAAAAGCAAGAGTAGTAGTAGTTGCCATATTAGTAGTAGCAGCAGCTGTTGGAGTTGTAGTAGTAGCAAGAGTAGTTGCAATAGTAGCAGTCAGAGTAGAAGAATTAGGAGTAGTAGCTATAGTTGTTGAAGCAGTAGTGGCAATAGGAGTAGTAGCACTACAATAGCAGTAGCTATTGTAGCAGTAACAGTAGTGTATTTGTAGTAGTAGTAGCAGTAGCAATAGCGGTAGTAGTAGTAGTAGCAGCTGTAGTAGTAGTAGCAATAGTAGTAACAAACGTAGTAGTCGTAGTAGGATAAGTAGTAGAAAAAGTATTAGCTATGGTAGTAGTAGTGTTAGTACTAGTAGAAGTAGTACCAAAAGTAGTAGTAGTATTAGCAACAGTAGTAATTGTAGTAGTTGTTGTAGTATTAGAAGCAATAGTAATAGTAGCCACAGTAGGAATGCTAGTTTCATTAGTAGTAGTAGTTGCGGTAGTAGTAGTAGTAGTAGCAGCAGCAGCAGCAGTAGTAGTAGTAGCACTTGCAGCAACAGTAGTCATAGTAGTAGCTATAGTTGTTGTTGTGGTTGCTACAGTAGTAGTAGTATTAGTAGTAGTCGTAGTAGTACTAATAGCAACAGTAGTAGTAGCACTAGTTGTGTTTGTAGAAGTAGCAACACTAGTAGTAGCAAAAGTAGTAGCTGAAGTACTAGTAGTTAGTAGATGTAGCTATAGTAGTAGTAAGAGAAATTGAAGCAGCAAAAGGGATTGCTATCGTATTAGTAGTAGTAGTAGTAAAAGGAGTAGTAGCAGGAAGAGGACAAATAGCAGCAGCATTAGTAGTAGGAGAAGTAGCAGTAGTAGTAGAAGTAGCTGTAGCACCAGTACTGGGAATAGTGTTGTCAATATTTGGAGTAAAAGCAGTAGAAGAATAGTCATAGTGGTAGCACCATCAGTAGTAGTAGAAGTAGTAGTAGTAGTGGTAGTAGTGGTAGTAGTAGTAGCAGCAGTACTTGTAGTATGAGTAATAGTCGTAGCAGTTGAAGCAGTAGTAACAGTAACTATTGTGGTATAGAAGCAGTAGTTGCAGCAGTAATGGTAGCAGTAGCAGTAGCAGTTGGAGTAGTAGAAGTAGTAGTAATAGTAGTAGTAGTGGTAACAGTAGTACTAATAGCAGCAATAGTAGTAGCAATAGTAGCAGCAGCAACAGTAGTAGTAGCTGTAGTCGAAGTATTAGTAGTAGTAGTAGAAATAGTAGTAGTTATAGTAGTAGCATTTGTTGCAATAGCAAGGAATGATTAGTAATACCAGGTCAGGTAGTAGTAGTAGCATTATTATTATTATTAGTAGTAGCAGTAGTATTATTATTATTATTAGTAGTAGCAGTAGCATCAGTAGTAGTAAAACTAGTCAGAGAATTAGTAGTGGTAGTAGTAGGAGCAGTAGTTGGAAAATTAGTAGCAGAAGTAGTTGTAGTAGTTATATTGGCAGTAGCAATAGTAGTAGTTGTAGTAGTAGCTGTGGTAGTAGTAGTAGTTGTTGTAGTAGTTGTAGTAGTTAAAGTGGTTGTAGCAGAAACATCATAAGTAGCAGTAGTAGCAGCAATAGTAATAGTAGTAGTTAGAGTAGACGTAGCAGTAGGAGTAGTTGTAGATGTAGTAGTAGTAGAAGTAGTTGAAGCATTAGCAATAGTAGTCGTAGGAGCAGCAGTAGTAGTATTAGCAGTAGTAGTTGGAGAAGTTGTATTAATAGCTGTAGTAGTAGTACCAGTAGTAGTAGTGGTAGTAATAGTATTAGTTGTAGCAACTAAAGTTGTAGTAGTAGTAGTTGCAACAACAACAGTAGTTGTAGTAGTTGCAGCAGCTGTAGTAGCAGCAGAAGTTGCAGTAGTAGCAGCAGCAGTTGTAGTAGTTGTGGCAGAAGTAGTATTAGTAGTTGTAGTAGAATGGGTGGGAGTAGTAGTTGGGTTAGTAGTTGCAGTAGCAGTAATAGCAGTTGCAAAAGTAGCAGATTTAGTTGTAGTAGTAGTAGCAGCAGGAGTAGTAGTGTTAGTGTTTATGGTAGTAGGAGTTGTCGTTGTAGTACTAACAATAGTCGTGGCAGTAGTAGCTGCAGTTGTAGTGTTAATAGCAGTAGTAGTAGTTGCAGAAGTTGTCATTGTAGCAGCAGCAGTAGTAGTAGTAGTTGCAATAATTATCATTTCAACAATAGTAGTAGTAGCAGTAGGAACAATAGAAGCTGCAATTGGATTGGTAGTAGTAGTAGTAGTAGTAGCAGTAGTTGAAGTATTAGCAATAGTAGCAATTGCAAAATTAGCAGCAGCAGTATTAAAAGCATTTTTTGCGGTAGCAACAATAGTATTAGTAGACCCAGCAGCACTAGTAATTGTTGGAGTATTAGTACTAGTTATAGTAATAGTAGTAGTAGTAGCTGCATCAATAGTAGTAAAAGTGGTAGCATAATAAGTAGTAGCAGAAGTGGCAAGCGTACTAATGGTAGTAGTAGTAGCAACAGCTACAGAAGTAGCAATGGTAGTAGCAATAGTAGTTGTTGTAGTACCTATAGTAGCAGTAGTAGTAGTAGCAACTACCGCAATAGTACTAGTAGTAGTATTTATAGTAGAACAAGCAGTAGCAGTAGTAGTTGTTGCAGTAGTAGTAGTAGAAGTGGTAGCAACAGTGATAGTAGTAGTAGCAATGGTAGCAATAGTAGCAACAGTAGTAGTATTTGCAGTAGTATTAGGGGAAGTAGTAGTTGTAGTAGGAGTAGTGCCAGTAGTAGTAGTCACAATAGTAGTAGTAGTAGAAGTAGCAGTAGTAGTTCTAGCAACAACAGTAGTCGTAGTAGTAGTATTTGCAACAGTAGTAGTACTAGTAGCAGCAGCAGTAGTAGTAGTGGTGGGTGTAGTATTGGTTGTAGTATTTATAGTGGCGGGAGTAGTAGTAGTAGCATTAGCAATAGCAGAAGTAGCAGTTGTAGTAGTAATTGTAGCCTTAGCAGGTGTAGTAGTAGTAGTAATAATAGTCGCTGGAGTTGTGGTAGTTGTAGTACTTGTAGCAGTAATAATAGCAGTAGGAATAGCAGCTGCGGTGGTAGTGGTAATAGCAACAGAAGTTGTTGTAGTAGTTGTAGTTGTAGTAGAAGTAGTAGTATTAGCAGTAAGAGTAATTGTAGTTGCAATAGGATTAGTAGAAGTAGTAGTCTTAGTAGCAGTACTTGTAGAACTCTTAGGAGTTGTTGTTGAAGGAGCAGCAGTAGTAGTAGTAGTAGCAGTAGTAGTAGAAGTAGCAATAGTACTAGTAGTGGTTGAAGCAGTGTCAGTAGTTGTAGAAGAAGCAGTAGAAGTTGTAGTTGTAGTAGTGGCATCATCAGTAGTAATAGTAGTAGTAGAAATAGCAGTAGTTGTAGTAGTAGTAGTTATTATAGCTGTAGCAGTAATAGTAGTTGTGATAGTGGCAGTACTTGTTGTAGCAGTAGTAGTAGAAGCAGTAGTACCAGAAGTAATAACAGAAGTAGCAGTAGCAGTTAGAGTAGTACCATTAGTAGCAATAGCAGTAGTTATAGTAGTAGTAGTATTAGTAGTAGTAGCAACAATAGAAATGGTAGCAGCAATAGTAGTCACATTAGATGCGATAGCAATAGTAGTATTAGTGGTACCAATAGCAGCAGTAGTAGTAGCAATAATTGTAGTAGCAGTTTTAGTAGTTGGGATAGTAGAACTTACAGTAGTAATTTTATTAGTCATAGCAGTATTAATAGTAGTAGTAGTAGTAATGTTAATAGTAGTAGTTGTTGTTATTTTTGTACTTGCATTAATTGTAGTAAAAGTAGTATCAGAATTAGTAGAGTAGTAGTAGAAGTAGTAGAAGCAGAAGTGGCAGCAGTAGTAGCAAACGTTGTAGCCGAAGTAGTTGTAGTAGTTATAGTAGATGTACAAGCTATAGTAGTAGTAGCTATCATTGTGGTAGTAGAAATAGCAGTTGTTGTAGTTGTAGTAGTAGTAATAGAAGCAGAACTAGCAGTAGTTACCATAGTGGTAGTGGCAGTACTTGTGGTACTAGTAGTAGTAGCAACTGCAGTAGTAGTACTAGTTGTAGTTGTTATACTAGAACTAGCAGTAGTAGTGGTAGTTGTAGCAGCAGTAGTATTAGAAGTAGGAGTAGTAGTAGTATTAGGAGTAGGAGTAGGAGAAGTAGTAGTAGTAGCAGGAGCAGTACTTGTAGTATTAATAGTAGTAGCAATAGTAGTTGTAGCAACAAATATAGTTGTAGTACTAGTAGTAGCAATAGCAGCAACAGCAGTAGTAGCAGCAATAGTACCAGTAGAAGTTGTAGTAGTAGCAGCAGTAGAAGTAGTAGTAGCGGGAGTAGTATTAGTAGTAGTAATAATATTGGTGGGAGTAGCAGTAGCAGTAGAAATAGCAGTAACAACATTAGCTGTAGCAAAAGTAGTAGCTGTAGTAGTGGTACCAGCAACAATAGGAGTAATAGTAGTATTAATAATAGTACTAGGGGTTGTTGTAGTAGTAGTACTTGTAGTAGTAATAATAGTAGTTGGACTAGTAATAGCAGCCGTAGTAGTTGCAGTAGTTGTAGTTGTAGTAGTAGCAATAGGAATAATAGTAGTTGAAATAGGATTAGTAGTAGCAGTAGTAGTAGTAGTAACAATACTAGCACAAGTCGTAGGAGTAATAGTAGTAGTTGTAGTTGAACGAGTAGTAGTTTGAGCAGTAGCAATAGTAGCAGGAGTAGTAGCATCAACCATAGGTGTTGTAGTAGAGGTAGTAGTAGAAGTAATAGTTGTAGCGGTAGTAGGAGTAGTAGTTGTTGTTGTCACTGCCGTAGTAGTAGTAAAAGTAGTTATAGTTGTAATAGCAGTTGTTGCTGTAGTAAGATTAGTAGTAGTAGCAGTTGAAGTAGTAGTGGTGGAGGAGTGTTGGGGTAGTAGTAGTAGTAGGAGTAGTAATAGTAGTAATAGTCGTCGTCGTCGTCGTCGTCGTAGTAGTAGTAGTAGTAGTAGTAGTAGTAAGTCGTAGGAGTATTAGGATTAATAATAGTAGTTATTGTAGTAGTAGTAGTCGTAATAGGCGTGGATGTTGGAGTTGGAGTAGTAGTAACAAAGGTAATGGCAGAAGTAGTAATAATAGTGGCAGTAGTAGTAGTAGCAGTAGTGGTAGCAGTTTGACTGATAGTACTACTAGTAGTAGTGTTTGTAGTAGTAGTTGTAGCAGAAGTGGTAGTAGTTGTAGTAATAATAGAAGTAGTAGTATTAGTAGTTGAAGTAGTAGAAGTTGTAGTAGTAGTTGCAATAGTAGTTGGAGAATAAGTAGGAGTAGGAGTAGCAGTACTAGTAGTACTACTAGTAGTAGTAGTAATAGTCGTAGTAGTAGTAGCAGTACTAGTAGTAGTTATTGTAATCGGAGTAGTAGTAGTTGTAGTAGCAGTTGTTGTAGCAATAGTAGTAGTAGTAGGCATAGTAGTAGGAATAGCATTAGTAGTAGGAGTGCTCATGTAGTAGAATTTGTAACAGTGGGAGTTGGTTTAGTAGTTGTTGATGTTGTTGTTGTTGTTGTTGTTGTTGTTGTTGCTGTTGTAGTAGTAGTAGTAATAATAATAATAATAGTGTAGTAGCTAAAGTAGTATTAGTAGTAGTAGTATTATTAGCAATAGCAGTAGCAGTAGAAGTAGTAGTAGTGTAGTAGTAGTAGCAATAGCAGTAGCTGTAGTAGTAGTAGTAGTAGTAGTAGTAGTAGTAGTGTAGTAGTAGTAGTAGTAGCAGGACGTGGTAGCCGAATTAGTGTTAGTAGTAGTATTAGTAGTAGCACTAGTAGTAGTGGCCGCAACTATAGTAGTAGTAGAAGTGTAATGGTCATAGCAGTAGTAGTTGTTGTTGTTGTTGCAGTGTTGTACTAGTAGTAATAGTAGTAGGTGTTGTAAGAGGAGGAGGAGGAGTAGTAGTAGTAGTAGTAATAGAAGTAGTAGTAGATGTAGTAGTCATAGTTGTAGTAGTAGTACTAGCAGCAACAACAATAGTAGTAGTACTAGTCGTAGTAGTAGTAGTAGTAGTAGTATTAGTCTTTGTGGGAGTAGTAGTAGGAATTGTAGTAAGGCAAGTTATAGTTGGAGTAGTGGTAGCAGTAGCTGCAATAGGATTAGTAGTAGCCGTTGTTGTACTAGTGGGAGTTGTAGTAGTAGTACTACTACTAGTTGTACTAGTAGTAGTAGTAGCAGTAGTAGGTGTAGTAGTAGTTATAGTAGGAGTTGGAGTAGGAGTAGGAGTGGGAGAAGAGGTAGTAATAATAGTAGTATTAGCTTTTGTAGAAGGTGTAGTAGTTATCGTAGTTGTACAAATAGTGGAAGTAGTAATAGTTGTTGGAGTAGTAGTAGTAGTAAGAGTAGTAGTGGTAGAAGTTTCCGCAGTAGTAGTTCCAGATGAAGTAGTAGTATTAATCGCAATAGTGGCATCAATAGTAGTAGTGTTAGTAGTAGTATTAGTATAGGCGATAGTAATAGTAGAAGTAGTAACAGCAACGGCCGTTGTTGTAGTAGTAGCAGCAGTAGCAGAAGCAGTAGTAGTAGTAGTAGAAGTAGTAGTTGTAGTTGTAGTATTAGTAGCCGCAACAACAACAATAGTAGTAGTAGTAGTAATAGCAACAACAACAACAATAATAGTAGTAGTAGTAGTAGTAGTTGTAGGATTAGTGGTAGTAGCTGTAGAGTAGCAGTTGTAGTAGTGGCATACGTAGTAGAAGCAGTAGTAGTAGTAATAAGAGTAGTAGTAGTAGTAATAGTAGTAGTATTAGTAGTAGTAGTAGTAGGAGTTAGTAGTTGTAGTAATAATAGCAGCAGCAGCAGCAGTAGTAGTAGTGGTAGCAGTGTCCGGAGGAGTAGTAGTAGCAGTAGAAGTAGTAGTAGTTGTACTAGTCATAGTAATAGTAATAGTAGTAGTAGTAGTAGTAGTAGTAGTAGTCGTAGTAGTAGTAGAAGTAGTAGTAGAACGAGGAGGAGGAGGAGGAGGAGGAGGAGGATGAGGATGAGGAGGAGTATTAGGATTAACAATAGTAGTAGTAGTAGTAGTAGCATTAATGATAGTAGTAGTAGTAGTAGTAGTAGTAGTAGTAGTAGTAGTAGTAGTAGAAGTAGTAGGAGTAGGAGTTTGTGTCAGATTAGTAGTAGAAGAAATAGTAGTAGGATTTTGTACTAGTACTAGTAATAGTAGTTTGAGTAGTAGTAGCTGCACCAGTGGAAGTTGTTGTAGTAGTAGTTGTTGTTGTTGTTATTGTAGTAGAAATAGCAGTAGAAGTAGTAATAATTGTCGTAGTAGTTGTTGAAGTAGGAGTATTAGGAGTTAGTAATAATTGTAGCAGTAGTAGTTGTAGAATTAGTTGTAGCAATAGGAGTTGGGCTTGTAGTTCGAATCGGAGTAGCAGTAGTATAGGTAGTACTAGTAGTGTTAGTAGCAGAAGTCGCAGTTGTAGGAGTGGCAATTGTAGTTGCAGTAGTAGAAATAGAAGTAGTATTAGTTGTAGTAGTAGAAGCATAAGTAATAGCAGAAGTAGTATTAGTAGTGGTAATAGTAGCAATTATAGTAGCAACGGTAGCAGTAGTAGTAGTTGTAGTCGAAGAAGAAGTAGTAGCAATAGTATTAGTAGCAGCAGTAGTAGTAGCAGTAGTTGGAGTAGTAGTAGTTGGAGTAGTACTAGTATTAGTAGTGGTAGTTTTTGTTCTACTAATGGAAGTAGGAGTATTACTAGTATTATTAGTAGTTGAAGTAGTAGAAGTTGTAGTAGTAGTTGCAATAGCAGTAGGAGTAGTAGTAGCAGTAGGAGTAGCAACACTGGTAGCAGTAGTAGTAATAGTAGTAGATGTATGAGTAGTAGTAGTAGTTGTAGTTGTAGTAATAGTTGTTGTTGTAGTAGTAGTAATATTAGCAACAACAGTAGTTGGTGAAGTAGCAGTAGTAGTAGAAGTAGTAATAGTAGTACTATTAGGAGTACGAGTAGTAATAGTAGTTGTAGTATTCGTAGTAGTAGTAGTAATAGTAAGAGTAGTAGTTGTAATCATAGTGGTAGCAATAGAGGAATTCACAGTAGTTGTAGTACTTGTTGTTCTTGTAATAGTAGGAGTTGGATTAGTAGTAGTTGTAGATGTAGTAGTAGTAGTAGTAGTAGTAGTAGTAGTAGAAGTAGTAGTAGCAGCAGTAGTAGTAGAAGTAGTAGTAGTAGTACTTGTAGTAGTCTAGTAATAGTAGCTGTAGTAGTACTAGTAGTGTAGGCGTAGTAGAGATAGCAGAAGTAGTAATTATAGCAGTAGTACAAATAGTAGAAGCAGTTGTAGTAGTAGTAGTAATAGTTGTAGTTAGTAGTAATAGTAGTAGTAGTAGTAGTAGTAGTAGTAGAGGTAGTAGTAGAAGTAGCGGTACTAGCAGAAGTAGTAATAGTAGTAGGAGTTGTATTAGGAGTATAAGTAGTAATAGCAGTTGTTGTATTTGTGGTAGTAGTAGCTGTAGGAAGAGTGGTAGTTGTAATCGTAGTAGTAGTTGTAGTGGTAGTAGTAGCAGTAGTCATGGTAGTAGTAGCAGTAGTAGTACCAGTAATAGTAATCGTTGTTGTACCAGTTGCAACAACAGCAGCAGTAGCAGTAGCAGTAGTAGTAGTTGAAGTTGTAGTACTAGTTCTAGTAATAGTTGTAGTAGTAGCAGAAGTATGGTGGTTGAAATCATAGTAGTAGCAGGAGTTATAGTAGTAGTAGTCGTATTAGTAGTATTGGCTGTAGTAGTAGTAGTACTACTAGTAATAGTAGTACTAGTAGTTGTTGTAGTAGTAGTAGTAGTAGTAGCAATAGTAGTATTCGAAACAATGGTAGTAGTAGGTGTAGTAGTAGTATCAGTGGTCAGAGTATTAGTGGTTGTAGTAGTAGTACTAGATGTTGTCGTAGTGGTAGAAGTTGCGAGAGAAGTAGTTGTGATAGTCATAGTAGTAATAGTAGCTGGACTTGTAGTTGTAGCTATTGTTATAGTAGTAGGAGCAGTAGTAGTAGTAGTAGTAGTAGTAGTAGTAGTAGTAGTAGCAGTAGTTGTAGTGAAAGTAGTAGTTGTAGTATTAGTAGTAGTAGCGGTAGTAGTAGAAGTTGTAGCAATAGAGTAGTAGCAGCAGGAGTAGCAGTAGTAGTATTAGTAGGAGGAGTAGTAGTAGTAGTAGTAGTATCAGTAGGAGGAGTAGTAGTAGTAACAGTAGTATTAGTAGTAGTGGTAGGAGAAGCATTATAGTAGTAGTTGTAGTAGTAGTAGTAGTAGCAGTGTTAGTAGTTGTAGTAGGGGAATTTGTATTAATTGTGGCAGTAGTAGTAATAGTCATAGTTGTAGGAGTAGTAGTAGCAATAGTAGGAGCATTTGTAGTAGTTGTAGGTGTAATAGTAGTATTAGTAATAGTAGGAGTAGGAGTAGTTGTTGTTGGAGTAGTAGTCGTGGTAGTGGCAATAGTAGTTGTAGTATTTGCAGTAGTCATAGTAGTTGTAGTAGTCAAAGTAGTAGTAGTAGTCATAGTAGTAGTGTTGCAGAAGTAGTTGTAGCAGTAGTGGTATGCTGTTGTAGCAGCTATAGTAGTAGGTGTAGTAGTCATAGTAATAGTTGTAGTTGTAGTAGTTGTAGCAGTGATAGTAGAACTAGTAGTTGTATTATTGTTATTATTAGTATTATTATTATTAGTAGTAGTAATAGTAGTAGTAGTAGCAGTAGCAGTATTAGTAGTAGTTGTTGTCGTTATTATTGTAGTAGTAGTAGGAGGGGAGGAGTAGTAGCAGTATTAGTAGCAGTACTAGTAGCAGCAGTAGTAGTGGTACTAGTAGCAGAAATAGTAGTATAGTAGTATCAGTAGTAAAGTAGTAGTAGTAGTAGTATTAGTTTTAGTAGTAGTAGTAGTTGTTGTTGTTGTAGTAGCAGCGGCTGTCGCAGTAGTACTAGTTGTAGTAGCACAAGAAGTAGTTATTGCGGTCGTAGTAACAGTAATAGTAGTAATACTCGTAATAGCAGTAGTAGTGGTCAATGTAGTAATAGTAGAAGTAGTAGTAGTAGCAGTAGTAGCAGTAATAGTAGTAGTAGTAGTAGTACAAGTAGTAGTAGTAGTATTAGTTTTAGTAGTAGTAGTAGTTGTTGTTGTTGTAGTAGCAGTAGCTGCAGCAGTAGTGCTAGTAGTAGTAGCACAAGAAGTAGGTGTTGTGGTCGTAGTAGCAGTAGTAGTAGTAATACTCGTAATAGTAGTAGTAGTGGTTAATGTAGTAGCGGCAGCAGTAGTAGTTGTAAGAGCAGCTGCAGTAGTAGTAGTTGTAAGAACAACAGCAGTAGTAGTTATAGTAGAAGTAGCCGTAGTCGCAGCAAATGTAGTTGTAGTGGCACTAGTAGCAGCGGCAACAATAGCAGCAGTAGCAGTAGTAGTAGTAGCAGTAGCAGTAATAGTAGCATTAGTAGTAGTTGTAGTAGTAGTAGAAGTAGTAGCAGTAGCAGGAGTTATGGTAGTAATAGTAGCAGCAGCAACAGTAGTAGTAGTGAAGTAATTATCGTAGCAGTTGTAGTAGCAGTCCTAGGTTTAGTAATAGGAGTAGAAGTAGAAGTAGGATTAGCAGCAGAACTAGTAGTAGTAGCAGTAGTAGTAGCTGCTATAGAAGTAGTAGTAGTAATAGGATTAGTAGTATGACTAGCTGTAGAAGTAGAAGCAGTAGTAGCAGTGATGATAGTTGAAGTAGTGGTAGCAGTAGTAGCAACAGCCATATTAGTAGTAGTAGTAGCAGTAGTACTGATAATTGTAGTTGTAGTAGGTGAATTAGGAGTAATAGTCGTAGTTGTAGTAGGTGAATTAGGAGTAATAGTAGTAGTAGCAGCAATAGTAGTTGTAATAGTTGTAGTAGTAGCAGTACTAGTAGTAGTAGTATTAGTAGTAGTTGTTGTAGAACAAGTAGTAGTAGTAGATGTAGCTATAGTAGTAGTAGTAGGAATCGTGGCAGTAGCAGCTGCAGTAGCAGTAGTACTAGTAGTAGTTGTAGAGTTAGTTGTTGTTGTTGTAGTAGTAGTTATAGTAATAATAGTAATAGTAGTAGTAGTAGTAGTAGTAGTTGGAGTAGTAGTAGTAGGATTAGTAGTAGGAATAGTAGGAGTAGTAGTAGGAGTAGCAGTAATAGTTACAGTAGAAGTAGTAATAGAAGTAGTAGTATTAGTAGGAGGAGGAGGAGGAGGAGGAGGAGTGGTAGTAGTAGTAGTTGTAGTAGCAGAAGCAATAGTAGTAAGAGTAGTAGTGTTAGTCGTAGTATTAGTAATAGTAGCCGTAGGAGTGGTAGTTGTCGTACTAGTAGTTGTAGTAGTTGTTTTTGTGGTAGTTATTGTAGTAGTGGTAGTAGCAGCTGCAATAATAGTGGTAGTAGTAGTAATAATAATAGTAGTAGTACTATTAGTAATAGTAGTATTTGTAGTAGGTGTATTAGGAGTAGTAGTGGCAGTAGTAGAAGTAGTAGTGTAGTAGTAGCAGTAGCAGTATTAGAAGTAGTAGTAGGAGGAGTAGTAGTAGTAGGAGTAGTAGAATTGGTTGTAGTTTTTAGTAATCGTAGTAGTAGTTGGAGTAGTGGTAGTAGTAGTAGAAGTAGTGGTAGCAGAAGGAGTAGTAGTTGTATTAGAAGTAGTAATAGGAGAAGTAGTAGGAGTAGAAGTAGTAGCTGTGGTAATAGTAGTTGAAGTAGTTGTAGCATTAGAAGCAGTAGTAGCAGCAGCAGTAGTAGTAGTCGTAGTAGTAGAAGTAGTTATGGTGCTAGTCATAGTAATACTTGTAGTGACAGTAGTAGTAGTAGTATTAGTAGTAGTTGTGGCTATAGTACTAGTGGTTGTAGTAGTAGTAGTAGTACTCATAGTAGTAGCAGGAGTAGTAGTAGTAGTAGTAGTAGTAGTAGTAGTAGTAACTGTGGTGGTTGTAGTAGTAGTAGTAGTCGTAGTGGTGGTAGTAGTAGTACTAGCAGAAGTAATAGTATTGGTGGTGGTGGTGGTGGTGGTGGTAGTAGTAGTAGTAGTAGGTGTTGGTTGAGTCGTAGTAGTAACAGCAGTAGTTGTTGTAGTAGTAGTAGTAGCAGTTGTAGTAGCAGCAACAGTAGTAGTAGTAATAGTAGTAGTAGTAGTCGTAGCAGCTGCAAAAGTAGGATTAGTAGTAGTAGAAGTTCTAGTTATAAAAGTAGTAGTAGTAGGAGTAGTAATAGTAGTAGTAGTAGCTATAGTATAAGTTGCAGTAGTAGTAGTAGTAGCAGCAGCAGTAGTAATAGTAATAGTAGTATTAGCAGTACTAGTAGTACAAGTATTAGTGTAGTATTAGGAGTATTAGTACTAGTAGTATTAGTAGTTGTAGTAGGAGAATTTGTATTAATTATAGTAGTAGTAGTAGTAATAGTCATAGTAGTAGGAGTCGTAGTAGTAGCAGTCGAAGGGAGTAACAGTAGTATTAGTAGAAGTAATGGTAGTAGTACAAGTAGCCATAGTTATTGTTGGAGTAGTAGTCCTAGTAGTAGTAGAAGTAGTAGTAGTAGTATTATTATTACTAGTAATAATAATAGTTGTTGGAGTAGTAGTAATTCAAGTAGTAGTAATTGTAGTAGATGCGTAGTAGCAGCAGTAACAGCAGTAGTAGTAGTCATAGCAGTGGTTGTAGAAGGAGTAGTGGTAGTCATAGTAGTAGTAGTAGAAGTACCTGTTGAAGACAAAGTTGTAGTAGTAGAATTAGTAACAATAATGGTAGTAGTAGTAGTAGTAGTCGTAGTAGCAGCAACAACAATAGTGGTAGTAGTAGTAGTAATAACAGTAGTTGTAGTAGTAGTAGTAGCAATAGTAGTAGTTGTAGTAGTAATACTAGCAATCGTAGTTGGTGTATTAAGAGTAAGAGAAGAAGTAGTTGTAGTAGTAGTAGTAATGGTAGTTATAGTAGTAGCAACAGTAGTATTAGTAATAGTAGTAGTAGCAATCGTGATAGTAGCTGATGCAGTAGCAGTAGTACTAGAATTAGATGTAGAAATAGTAGTTGTTGTTGTAGTAGTATTTGTAGTAATAGTAATAATAGTGGTAGTAGTAGTAGTAGTTGGAGTAGTAATAGTAGGAGTAGTAGTAGGGAAGTAGGAGTAGCAGTAGAAGTAGTAGTAGTAGTATCAGTAGTTGTAGTAATAGTAGTAGTATTAGAAGTAATAGTAGTAGTAGCTATAGTTGCAGTATTAATAGTAGCAAGAGCATTCGTGGTAGTCGAAGTATTGGTAATAGTAGTAGTAGGAGTGGTAGTTGTAATAAGAGTAGTAGTAGTTGTTGTTGTTGTTGTTGTAGTAGCGTTAGTCGTAGCAACAGTAGTTGTACTAATAATAGTAGTAGTATTATCAGTAATAGTAGTATTTGTAGTAGGTGTATTAGGAGTAGTATTATTAGTAGTTAAAGTAGTAGTAGTAGTAATAGTAGTTGAAGTAGTAGTAGTAGAATTAGTAGTAGTTGTTGTAGTAGTGGTAGTAGTAGTTGTTGTAGTAGTAGTAGTAGTAATAGAATTAGTAGTAGTAACAGTGGTTGTGACAGTAGTAGTTGTATTAGTACTAATAGCAGTAGTAGTAGCAGAAGTAGTAGCTGGGTTGTAGAAGTAGACCTATGAGTAGCAGTAGCTGGAGCAGCAGTAGCAGTAATAGTTGAAGCTATAGTCGTAGCAGTAGTAGTAGTAATAGCTGAAGCAGTAGTAGTAGCAATAGTATTAGTTGTAGTAGCAGCAGTGATTGGAATAGCAGTTGTTACTGAAGCTGAATTGATAGTAGTTGCAGTAGTTGTTGCTTTAGTAGTAGTAGTTGTAATAGTAGTAGTAGTGGTAGTGGTAGTCACAGTCACAGTAGTGGTAATAGTAAATATAGTGGTAATTGTTATTGCAGCGGCAATAGTAGTGGTAATAGTAGTAGTAGTAGTAGTAATTGTACTAGTAGCAGAAGTAGTAGTAGTAGGAAAAGAAGTAGTTGTTGCAGTAGCAGTAGCAGTAATAGTAGTCTCAGCATTAGTAGTAGTAGTATTAGTAATAGTAGTAGTAGTTGAATGAGAAGTAGTAGAAGTAGTAGTAGTAGTTGCAGTAGTAGTAGCAGTAGAAATAGTAGTAGTAGTCGTAGTTGCAGTAGTATCAGTAGAAGCAGCAGTAGTAGTTGTAGCAGTTGTAGCAGTAGTTGTTGCAGCAGCATTATTAGTGGAAGTAGTAATAGTTAAAGCGTTCGTAATAGAAGTAGTAATAGTTTGAGCAGCAGTAGCAGTAGTAGTGGTAGTAGTAGAAGGAATAGTAGTGGTAGTAGTAACAGGAGTAGGATCTGCAGTAGCAGTAGGAGTAGTAGTAGTAGCAGTAGCCATAATAGTTGTAGCTTTTGCAGTATTAGCAATAGTAGTAGCTGTGGTAGTTATTGTTTGAGAAGAAGAAGTAGTAGTAGTAGTAGCTATAGGCGTACTAGTAGTAGCTATTGTAGTATTAGCATTACTAGTAGCTGTGGTAGTTATTGTTTGAGAAGTAGTAGTAGTAGTTGCTAAAGTAGCAGTAGTATTAGTAATAGTAGAAATAGTAGCAATAGTAGAAGCAGTAGTAGCAGCAACAGTAATAGTATTCGTACTAGTAGCAATAGTAAGAGTAGTAGTAGCAGCAATAGCACTACTAGAAGTAGTAGGAGGAGGAGGAGGAGGACAAAGAATGGTAGTGGCAAGATAGGTAATAGTACTTGTTATAGTTGGAGAAGTAGTAGTAGTAGTTATTGTTGGAGCAGTAGCAGTATAGGTGTGGTAGTAGTAGTAGCAATAGTTGAAGTAGTAGGAGATGTAGTAGTAGTAGTGGAAGTAGCAGCAGTAGCAACGATAGCAACAATAGTAGTAGTTGTTGTTGTTGTCGTTGTTGTAGTAGTAGTTGTTATTGTAGTAATAGTTGTTGTAGAAGTTGTAGTAGTAGTGCTAGCAATAGAAGTGTTAAACGCCGCAGCAGTAATAGTAGTAGTAGCATTAGTAGTAGAGTCTATAGTACTAGTAGTAGTAGTAGTAGTAGTAGTAGTTGTAGGAGTAGTAGTAATAATAGCCGTAATAGAAAGTAGCAGCAATAGTAGTAGTAGTAGCACCCGTAGTTGTAGTACTAGTTGCAATAGCGGCAACAGTAGTAGTAGTAGTAGTAGTAGTAGTAGTAGGAGCAATAGAAATCGCAGAAGTAGTAGTAGAAGTAGTAGCTGTAAAAGTAGTAGTAGATCCTACAGTTTCTGCTAATCCTCCTTCCACTACTACTACTTATAGTACTGCTAATACTACAACAACTACACCTTCCACTACTGCTTCTTCTACTACTGCTATTGCTGTAGCTACTACTACTACTACTATGGCTACTACTTTGAATTCTATTACCACTCGTGCTACTACTACTATAATGACTACTACAATAATTATAGAAAAAGCAACAACAACAACTACCACTACTAGTACAACTATAACTACTACTACAATAGCTACTTCTATTATAATAACAACAACTACTACTACTACTAATACTATTACTACTACTACTACTACAACTACTACTACATCTAGTACTATTACGACTGCAATGACTACTACGCTACTACTGCTACAATAATTTCTACTAGTACTACTACTGCTCCCACAACTACTACTATTACTACTACCAATACTCCTACTACTACTACCAATACTCTTGCTACTACTACTACTACTCCAACTACTATTACTACAGCAACTACAACCATAACTACTACTACTACAGCTACTACTCCTATAATAAGTACTACTACTACTGCTAGTATTACTACTACTCCAACTACTACTACTACTACTACAACTATTACAACTACTACAACTATTACAACAACTACTACTGCTACTATTAGTACAACAATAACAACTCCTCCTACTACTACTTCTCCTGTTACTGCTCCTGCAAATAATTCTACAGCTACTACTACAATACCTACTACTACTACTACTACTTCTGATGCTTCTACTACTCATCCCACTCCCACCACTACATCAACTATTTCTACTTCTACTACTACTACTAGTACTACTAGCACTACTACTGCTAGTAGTACAACTACTATACCACTACAACTACTACTACTGCAACTACTACTACTACTACAGGTACTACTTCTACTTCCACTACTGCTATTACCACTACTACTACTGCAACCACTACTACTACTGCAGCCACTACTACTACTACAGCTACTACTGCTACTCCTCCTACTACTACTACTACAACAACAACTTCTACTACTGCTACTACAACTAACACTGCTACTACTATTGCTACAACTTCTTCTATGACTACTACTACTACTACAACAACAACGACAACAACAACAACAACAACAACAACAACAACAACTACTACTACTACTACTACCACAACTATTGTTGCTACTACTATAATAACTGCTACTACTACTACTAGGACTACTACTAGGACTACTACTATTATGACTACTACTACTAGTAATACTACCACTACTAATACTAATGGTACTACTACAACTACCATAATTACTACTACTACTACAACTCCTTCTACAACTATAATTACTTATATTACTATTATTATTACTACTATTGCTACTACTAGTAGTAGTATAACTTCTACTAATACCACCACCACCACTACAACTAGAACTAATACTGCTCCAAATGCTACCATTACTACTGCTACAAGTAGTACTACTGCTATTACTACTTCTGTTACTGCTACTACTACTGCAACTACGACTACTACCACTACTCCTACAGCTACTTCTACGACAACTACTACTTCTACTGTGACTCCTACTATTACTCCTACGACTACTATACTACTATTCCTCTGACTACTATTGCTATTACTACTACTACCCCAACTCCTGCCACCACTACTACTACTACACCTACTAGTACTACTACAATGACTACAAGTCGTACTGCCACTCCTACTCCAACTCCTACCCCAACCACTCTTCTGACAACTACAACTACTACAACTGCTACAGCAACCGCTTCTACTTCTGCCACAACTACTACTGCTACTACTATTGCTACTATTACTATTATTACCACTATTACTCCAATTTCTACTACTGCTACTACAAGTACTACACTACTTCAGCTACTACAACTACTAAAACTACTACTATTATGACTGCTACTACTACTACTACTATTACTAGTACAACTGCAACTCCTCCCACTCCAACTCCTACCACTAGTACTACTACTACTACTACTACAACTGCTGCTCCAATTACTATTACTCCATCTCCTACACTTACTGCTACTACTAATACTACTACAACTAATACAACAACTACTACTACTAATACTACTTCTACTACAATAACAATAACTACTACTACTACTCATGCTCCTGCCCATACCACTAATACTACTACTCCTAGTGCTACAACTGCTAGTAATACTACAACAAGTACAAGTACTGCCACTACTACTACTCCTACGCCAACTCGTATAGCTACTTTTACTCCTACGACTACTACTACTATGATTACTACTAAAACTACGATTACTACTACTACTACTATTACAACAACTACTGCTACTACTACTACTACCACTACCACTACTAATATTAGTACTAATACTACTACTACAGCTATTACAACTACTTCTACAACTACTATTACTACTACTACTACTACTACTACTACTATTACTACTACTACTACTACTACTACTACTACAACTACTACGACTGCTACTACTACTTCTAATCCTACTACTACGACTACTTCTACTACTACTACAAGTCGTACTACTACTACAAGTCGTACTACTACTACTACAATGACTATTAATACTACTTTGACTACTACAGATACTATTACTACTACTACTACTACTACTACTGCTACAACAACTAAAACAATAATTGCAACAACTACTACAACTACTACTACTACAACTACAACTGTTACTACTACTACTACTACCTCTACTATGACTGCTACAGCTACCACTTCTACTTTTACTACTACTCCTACTACTACTACCCCTACTACTATTACTACTACAACAACTTCTGCTACTACTAGTACTTCTACTACTACTACTACATCTGGTACTTCTACAACTACTACTACTACTTCTTCTACTACTACTACTCCTACTACA
>RXID01021564.1:50066-71566 GCA_005019695.1 Trichopus zeylanicus subsp. travancoricus
ACAGCTGCTAGTACTGCTATTGTTGTTGCTACTACTACTACTACTACTACTACAACTACTACTACTAGTATTAGTACTACAACTAGTACTACTACTACTACTAATAATAATAATAATAATAATAATAATAATAATAATAATAATAGTAATAGTAATCCTACTACAACTACTACTATTACTATTGCTATTATCGCTACTGCTGCCACTGTGCCTACTACTCCTACTACTCCAACTACTTCTATTGCAGCCATTCCTACTACTACTACTATTGCTACTGCTTCTACTCCTATTACTACTCGTACTCCTACTCCTACAACTACTACTACTACTATTCCTCCTCCTCCTCCTCCTCTTACTACTACTACTCCTACTCCTGCTAATGCTACTACTACTACTCCTACGAGTACTATTGCCACTACTACAACTCCTACTGTCACTCCTACTCCAACTCCTACTCCAACCACTCATCCGACAACTACAACTACAACAACTACTACAACTTCTACTACTCCTACTACTATTGCTACTACTTCTACTACTGCTACTACTACCACTATTACCACAACTACTCCTATTGCTACTATTACTATGGCTACTACTACTACTACTACTACTACTACTACTACTACTACTACTACTACTACAGCTGCTACTACTACTACAACTTCAGTTACTAGTACAACTGCTCCTACTCCAACTCCTCCGGCTACTACTTCTCCAACTACTACTTCTACCACTGCTCCAAATACTATTACTCCTACACCTACTCTGACTACTACTACTAATACTACTACTACTAATACTATTTCTACTTCAACAACCACAACAACTACTACTATTGCACGTACTCCTACTACTGCCACTACTACTACAACTCCTACTTCTACTACAACTACTATTACACCAACTCCAACTCCTACTCATACTACTGCTAGTACTACTACTACTACTACTATTACTGCTAGTACTCCTACTAGTACTACTACTACTCGTACTACACCAACTCGTACTACTATGACTTATACTACTACTATAACTACTATTTCCACGATTACTGCTGCTACTCCTACTCCTACTCCTACTTGTACCACTGCTACTACTACTACTTCTCCTACTCCAATGCCTACTGCTACTACTACACCTATGACTACTACAACTACTATTGCAACCAACACTACTATTACTACTACTACTAGTACTATGACAATGACTGCTTCTATTACTACTATTATGACTACAACAACAATCACAATTCCTCATACTACCACTACTACTATTAGTACTACTTCTACAACTGCTTCTCCCACTACTATAGCTATTACTGCTACTATTACTACAACAACAACTACTAGTAGTAGTAGTATTACTACTACTAGTACAACTACTACTACTTCTACTATAGTACTAACACTACTACTACTATAACTACTACTACTACTCTTGCTTCTGCTCCTAGTACTACTCCTACTTGTACTACTACTACTGCGACAACTTCTACTACTACTACCACTACTACTGCTACTACTACTACTATTGCTACTGTTACTACTATTACCACCACTACACCTATTGCTACTACTACTACTAGTACTACTAATACTACCACTACTACAACTACTACTATTGTTGCTACTACTATTGCTACTACTTCTATTACTAGTACAACTCCTATTGCTACTACTCCTCCTACTACTACTACAACTAACACTGTTCCAATTATTATTACTCTGACTACTATGCTTACTACTACTACTAAAACTACTACAACTAATAGAATTATCAATACTACTAGTAGTATTTTCGGCAACAAAAATGGCAGTAGTAGTACTAGACATAGTAGTACTAGTTGCCACAAGAGTAGTAGTAGTAGTAATAGTATTAGCAAGTACTACTATAGTACTACTACTGCTACTACTACTACTACTATTACTTCAACAACTACTACTGCTACTAGTATTACTGTAACTACTTCTACTAGTACAACTACTACTAGCAATACTACTACTCCAACTACTACTATTACTACTAATACCACCACCACGACTACTACTACTACTACTACAACTATTACTACTGTTGCTGCTGCTACTACTACTACTACTACTACTACAACAATAACAACAACAACAACAACAACTACTACTACAACTACTCCTACCGCTGCTGCTACTACTACTACTGCTACTACTACTACTACTGCTGTTGCTACTACTACAACCCTTACAACTACCATTGCTAATACTACCACTACTACAACTACTCCTATTGCTTCTACTACTACTACTATTAGCCCTAGTCCTACTACTACTCCTCCTACTTCTACAACAACTACTACTACCGCTACTCTCACTCATACTTCTACCACTAGTAGTAGTTGTAGTAGTAGAAGTAGTAGTAGGTGTAGCAATAGGAGTAGGACTTGGAGTACTAGTAGTAGTAGTAATGGCTGAAGTAGTAGCAGTGGTAGTAGTAGAAGCATTAGTGGTTGCAATAGTAGTACTAGTAGTAGTAGTAGAAGTAGTAGCAATAGTAGTAGTAGTGGTAGTAGTAGCAGTTGTAGCAACAGTAGTAGTAATACCTAGGGGTAGTTGTTGTAGCAGTATTATTAGAACTGGTAGTTGTAGAGGTAGTAGCAGTAGTAGTAGCAATAGGAGTAGTTGTAGTAGTATTAGTAGTTATAATAGTAGTAGTTGTCAGAGTAGTAGTAGTGCTAGTAGTAGTAGCTGTAGTAGTAGTGTAGTAGTAGTAGTGGTAGTAGTTAGAGTAGTAGTAGTAGTAGTAGTAGTAGTAGTTATTGTAGTAGTAGTAGTAGTATTAGTAGTAGTAGTAGTAGTAGTTGTTGTTGTTGTTGTTATTATTGTAGAAGTAGTAGAAATCGTAGTAGCTATAGTAGTAGTAGTAGTAGTAGCAGTAGTAATAGAAGTATTCACAGTAGTAGTAGTTGCATTAGTAGTAGGAATAGGAGAAGCAGTAGGAGTAGTAGTATTAGTTGCAGTAGCAGTAGTAGTAGTTATAGTAGTATTAGTAGTTGTAGTAGCAGTAGTAGTAGTAATAGTAGCTAGTGTAGTATTAGTAGCAGTAGTAATAGTAACAATAGTGGCAGTGGCAGTGGCAGTTTTAGTACTAGCCATATTAGTAGCGGTGGCAACAATAGTTGCAGTAGTAGTAGTACTAGCAATAGTAGTAGTAGTAGTAATAGTAGCAAAGGCAATACTAGCAACAGTAGTAGCAGCTGTAGTAGTAAAGGCAATAGTAGTACCAATAGCAGCAGCTGTAGCAACAGTTGTAATAGTAGTGGTTGTAGTAGTTGTAGAGGTAGTAGTCGTAGTTGTTGTAGTAGTAGGTGTAGTAGTTGTAATAGTAGCAGGAGTGTTTCGAGTAGTAGTATTTGTACAACTAGTAGTGGTAGTATTAGTTATTGTAGTAGTAGTAGTGGTAGAAGTTGTAGTTGAAGTAACAGTACTAATTGAAGATTGGTAGCTTCATTAGTTGTAATAGTAGTTGTTGTTGTTGTAGTAGTAGAAAAGGTTGCAATGCGGTAGCAGTAGTAGTAGAAGTAGTAGTAGTGTAGTAGCCATAGAAGAAGTAGCAGTAGTAATAGTAGTAGGAAAAGTCATTATAGTAGTCATAGTGGTAGCAATAACAACAACAACAACACTAGTAGTAATAGTAGTAATAGTAGTAGCAGTAACAACAATAATAGCAGCAGCAGTAGTATTAGTAGGAGTAGTAGTAGTAGTATTAGTAGCCATAGTAGTAGCAATAGTAGTAGTAGTAGTAGTAGTAGCAACAACAACAACTGTATTAGTTGTTGTTGTAGTAGCTGTACTAGTAGCAGTAGTAGTACTAGTAGTAGAAGTAGTAGTAGCAAGAGTAGTGGTAGTAGCACTAGTTATTACAGTAGTAGCTATAGTAGTTACCGTAGTAGCAACCGTAGTAGAAATTGTAGTAGTAGCTGTAGTAGTTGTAAGAGTAGCAGCAATAGCAGTAGTAGTAGTTATTGTATTAGTAGTAGTAGTAGTAGCCCTTGTAGTAATACTACTATTAGCAGTAGTAGCAATAGTGGTAGTTATAGTAGTCGTACAAGTAGTAGTTGTAGTGGTAGTCGTACTAGTAGTTGTTGTGGTAGTAGTTGTAGTTGTAATAGTAGTAGTAGTAGTCGTAGTTATTGTACCTAAAGTAGAGTAGAATTAGTAGTAGCAGTAGTGGCAAGAGCAATAGTACTAGTAGTGGTAGTTGCAAACATAGTAGCGGTAGTAGTTTTCACAGATGTAGCAGACTTAGTACTAATATTAGTAGTAGAAGCAGCAATAGTATAGTTTCAATAGTAGTAGTAGCACTAGTAGAAGTAGTAGGAGAAGTAGTTTGAGTAATAATAGTAGTAGTTGCAACAATAGCAATAGCAGTAGTAGTAGGAATAGTAGTAGCATTAGTACCTGTAGTAGCAGGTTTAATAGTAATAGCAACAATAGTAGCAGTTGGAGTTGTAGTAGTAGTAGTATTAGTGGTGGTGGTTGTAGATGTAGTAGTGGTTGCGATAATAGTAGCAGTAGCAGTTGTAGTAGTAGTAGTAGTAGTAGTAGTAGTAGTAGTAGTAGTAGTAGTAGTAGTAGTAGTAGTAGTAGTAGTAGTAGTAGTAGTAGTAGTAGTAGTAGTAGTAGTAGTAGTATAGTAGTAGTAGCAGTTGTTGTTGCAGTAGTAGTAGTATTAGTGGCAGCAACAGTAGAAGTAGGGTTTGGTGTAATAGTTGTAGTAGTAGTACTAGTTGGAGTGTTAGCAGTGGCAGTAGTCGTTGTAGTAGTAGTAGTTGAAGTAGTAGTAGTAGTAGTACTATTAGGAGTGGTAGTTGGAGTAGGAATTGGAGTTGGAGCAGTAGTTGTTGTTGTTGTTGTAGTGGTAGTACTAATGACAGTGGTAGTAATAGTAGTAGTAGTTGTAGTAGTAATAGCTGTAGTACTAGTAGTAGTAGTGGGAGAATGAGTAGTAGTTGGACTAGTAGTAGTAGGCATAGGGCGAGTAGATGCAGTTGGAGAAGTAGTAGAAATAGGAGTTGGATTAGTACGAGTAGGTGTAGTAGTAGTAGCAACAGTAGGACTAAGCATTGGAATAGTAGTAGTAGTATTAGTAGGAGTGTTAGCAGCAGCTGGAGTAGTAGGAGTAGTAGTAATAGTAATAGTAGTAGTAGTAGTAGTAGTAGTAGGATTATTAGGATTAGTAGTAGTGTTAGTAACAGTAGCCATAATAGTAGTAGTCGGAGTAGAAGTGGCTATTCGTGTTGGAGTAGGAGGAGTAGTAGTAGTACCAGTAGTAGGGCAAGTAGTAGTTTTACAAGTAGCTATGGTAGGAGGAGTAGTAGTAGTACCTGTAGTAGGGCAAGTAGTAGTTGTACTAGTAGCTGTGGTTGGAGTAGTAGTAGTAGCAATTGTACTAGTAGTAGAAGTAGTGCTAGTAATAGTAGTAGCAGTGGTAGTAGTAAAAGTACTATTAGTAATAGGAGGAGCCGTAGTAGCTGTAGTAGTAATAGTAGTAGTAGTAGAAGTCGGGGTTGTAGTAGCAGTAGTAGTAAGAGTAGTAGTGGTTGTAGTAGTAGTTGTAGGAGTAGTTGTTGTAGTATTAGTAGTAATAGTGGTAGTTCTTGTTGTAGTAGTTGTAGTAGTAGTAGTAGCTATAGTTGTAGGAGGGGTTGGAATTGGAGTCGTAGTAGTAATAGTAGTAGTAGTAGTTGTGGTAGTAGAAGTAGTAGTAGTAGTAGTATTCATTGTAGTAGTAATTGTAATAGCAGTAGTTGGAGTTGGGGTAGGAGTGGTTGTAGCAGTAGTGGTAGGAGTCATAGGAGTAGTAGTAGAAGAAGTAGTAGGGGTAGGAGTAGGAATATTAGTAGTATAGTAGTAATAGTAGCAGTAGAAGTTGTAGTAGCAGCATCTATAGTTATAGTAGTTGTAGTAGTAGTAGTAGTAGTATTCGTATTAGTAGTACTAGCAGCAATAATTGATGAACTGGTAGCAGTAGCAATTGTACTAGAAGTAGAAGTAGAAGTAGTAGTAGTATTTGTAGCAGTGGCAGGAGTAGTATTAGTAGTAGAAGTAGTAGCAGTAGGTGTTGGAGTAGGAGTAGTAGTAGGAGTAATAGTGCTTGGTTTAGTAGTTGGAGTAGTAGTAATATCTGTAGGTGTAGGAGTTGGAGCAGTAGTAGGAGTAGTAGTAGTAATAGCAATATGTGTAGGAGTAGGAGTAGTAGTTGGAGTAGTAGTAGTAGTGTTAGTGTTAGTAGTAGTGGTACTAGTACTACTAGTAGTAGTAAAAATTGTACTAGTAGTAGAAGAAGTAGCAGTAGTAGTATTTGTTGTTGTTGTAGTATAGTAATAGTAGTAGTAGTTGTTATTGTTGTATTAGTAGTAGTTAGAAGTAGTTGGAGTAGGGGTAGTAGTAGTAGTAGGAGTGGTAGTAGCAGCAGCAGTAGAAGCAGAAGTAGTAGTAGTAGTTGCAGTAGTAGTCATAGCAGCAGTAGTAGTAGAAATAGTAGCAACAACAGTGGTTGTAGTAGTAGTGGTAGTAGTATAAATTTTAGTTCTAGTAGTAACTGTAATAGGACTAGTAGTGGTAGGAGTAGAAGTAGTATTTGAAGCAGTATTAGTAGTTCAATTAGTAGTTGTAGTAGTAGTGGAAGTAGTAGTTGTTGTTGTAGCAGCGGTAGCAGCAGCAGTAGTTGTACTATTAGTATTAGTAGTAGTAGTAGTAGTAGTAGTAATAGAATTAGTAGTAGTAGTAGTAGTAGCACTAGTTGGTGTATGGGTCGTAGTAGCTATAGTAGTAGTAGGAGGAGGAGTCGTAGTAGTAGCCGCAGTAGTATTAGTAGTGGTGGTGGTGGTGGTGGTGGTGGTAGTAGTAGTAGTAGTAGTACAAGTAGCTGTAGTAGTAGCGGTTATAGTAGGAGTAGTAGTCGGAATAGGTGTAGGAGGTGTAATAGTAGTAGTAGTAGTAGTAGGAGTAGGAGTAGTAGGAGGAGGAGTAGTAGTAGTAGGAGTAGTAGTAATAGTAGTTGGAGGAGTAGTAGTAGTTGCAGTAGTAGTAGTAGTAGTAATAGGAGTAGTAGTAGTAATAGTAGTAGTTGCAGTAGTAGTAGTAGTAGTAATAGTAATAGGAGTAGTAGTAGTAATAGTAGTAGTTGCAGTAGTGGAATGAGTAGTAGTAGAAATAGTTGTACAAGTAGTACGTAGTAGTAGTCTCAGTAGTAGTAGTCGTAGCACTAGTAGTAGTACAGTACTAGTAGTTATTGTAGTAGTAGCTGTAGCATTTGCATTGGTAGTAGTAACAGTTGTAGTAGGAGTGGTAATAGTAGTAGTAGCAGAAGTTGTAGTAATAGTAGGAGTCGTAGTAGTAGAATTAGTAGTAGTAACAGTAGTGGGAGTAGGAGTAGAAATAGTTGTTGTTATAGTAGTAGTAGTTGTTATTGTTGTTCCGGTAGTTGTAGTCGGAGTAGTAGTAGCAGTAGCAGTAGTAATAATAATAGTAGTAGTAGTAGTAGCTGCAGCAGCAGCAGTAGTGGTAGTTGTAGCAGTAGTTGTAGGTGTAGTAGTTGTAGTAGTAGTAGTAGTAGTAGTCGGAGTAGTAGTTGCTATAGTAGTAGTAATTGCAATAGTAGTAGTAGTAGTAATAGTAATGTTGGTAGTATTAGTAGCAGTAGTAGTTTGTATAGTAGTTGTCATAGTAGCAGTAGGAGTAGTAGTAGAAGTAGTAGTTGTCGTAGGAGTAGTAGTAGTAGTAATAGTAGTAGAAGTTATACTACTAATAGTAGAAGTAGCAGTTATAGCAGTAGGAGCATTCGGAGTCATCATAGTAGTTGTACTTGTTGTAGAGATAGCCGTAGTTGTATTGTCAGGAGTTGTAGTAGTGGTAGTTGCAGTAGTGGGGGTAGTGGTAATAGTTGTGTTAGTTGTTGTAGTACTAGTTGTAGTAGCAACATAACAGACGTAGTAGTAATAGTTTTATTACTTGAAGTAGTAGTAGTAGTAGTATTAGTGGTAGTAGTAGAAGTAGTTGGAACAGTGGCAGTAGCAGTAGTAGTAGTAACAACAGCAGTTGCAGTAGTCGCAGCGGTAATAGTAGGGGTAGATGTAGTAGTTATCGTAGTAATAGTTATCACAAAATTACTACTACTAATCCAACTTCTACTCCTGCTATTACTACTAATACGACTTCTACTACTCCTCCTACTATTATTACTCCTTTTACACATATTCCTGCTCTTGCTACTACTACAACTACTCTTGTTCCTACTATAGCTACCCCTACTCCTCTATCTGTTACTGCGGCTACTACAACTTCTACTATTGCTCCTACTGCTCCTATTGCTGCTACGGCTACTACTACTCTTACAACTACTACTAATTCTACCACTACTACTGCTAGTCTTAGTACTAATTGTCTTACTACTACCACTACTACTATTGGTACTACTACTTCGGCTGCAGCTACCGCTACTACTACGACAATTATGACAACTACTACAACTATGAATACTACTAATACTCTACTACTTCTACTACTGCTACTACTAATACAAATACAACTACAACTACTTCTATGACTACTGCTTCTGCTACTACAACTACTACTCCCACTATTACTATTACTACTACTACTACTACAACTATGACTACTACTATTCCTACTCCTACTCCTCCGGCTACTACTACTACTACAACAACTAGCACTACAACTACTACTACTACTCGTACTCCAACTCGTACTACTACTGCTACAACTACTAACACCAATATTACATCTACTGCTAGTACTACTACTACTGCTCCAACTCGTACTACTATTGTTACTTCAATTACAACTGCTACTAATACTATTACTAATACTGCTATTACCACTACTACTATGACTACTACAACAACTGCAACTATTACTCCATCTACTAATACTACTACAACTACTTCAACCGCTACTGCTACTACAACTACTAGACCTACTAGTATTGTTACTACTACTACTGCTACTGCTACTACTATAACTTGTACTACTGCTTTTACACCAACTACTACTACTACTATTACTACTACCAATACTATTACTACACGTACTGATACTACCACTACGATAACTCCAATTACTGCTACAACTAGTACTGCTACTACTACTACTTCAACTACTACTACTACCACTACTGCTGCTACAACTACTAAAATTACTACTACCACTCAAACTATCACTTTTAATGCTACTACTGCTGCTGCTACTGCTATTCATCCTCCTGCTACTACCACTACTACTACTACAATTACTACAACCACTGATACTATCACTTCTAATGGTACTGCTACTACTACTACTACCACAACCACTACTAGTACTACTACTACTACAACTGCTATTGCTACTGCTCCTAGTATTGTAGCTACTACTCTTGCTCCCACTCCTACAACAGCTACTACTACTACTACACCTACTCCTACTCCCACTACAACTACTACTACTCCAACTCCTATTACGACCACTACTACTACTAGTACTCTACTAGTACAACTGCAACTACTAGTACACCTCCTACTACAGCTACTACTGCTACTACTACTAATACAACAACAACAACTGCTGCTGCTGCTACAACTACTACTAAAACTACAACAACTACTAATACTATGACAACTACTTTTGCTGCTGCAGTTGCTACTACTTCTACTACTACATCAGCTAGTGCAACTACTCCTACTACTGCTACTACTAGTTCTACTCCTACTACTGCTACTGCTACTCCTACTCCTAATCTTATTACAACAACAACAACTACTACTTTGATTACTTCTACTAGAAAATACTACAACTCTACTAGTACAACTGCTACTAGCAGTAGTCCTACTACAACTACTACTGCTGCTACTACTGCTAATACTACTACTACTATTACTACTACTAATACAACAACAAATGTTACTACCACTACTACTACTACTAATACTACTAAAACTACTACTACTACTTCTGCAACCACAACACCAACTACTACTACTACTTCCTCTACAAGAATAATAACAACAACTACCGCTACTGATGTTGCTGTTGTTGTTGCTGCAACTACTGCTATTATTACTACTACTGCCACTACCTATACTCCTACTCCTGCTACTACTATTACTACTGCTTCTACTACTACTTCTACTACTCCTACACCATCTACTACTACTACTACTACTACAACTACTACTATTACTACTACAACAATAATTTCTACTCCTACTCATACTACTGCTACTACTACTACTCCTCTTACTCCTACTACTACTGCTATTACTAGTCGTATTCCCACTCCTACTACTACTATTACTACTCCTACTACTACTAGTACCGCTACCCCAATAACTACTTTGGCTACTGCTATTACAAGTTGTAGTTGTAGTAGGAGTAGGAGCAGGTGTAGTAGCAGTAGTAGCAATAGTAGGAATAGGAGTTGGAGTAGTAGTTGCAATAGTATGCATAGTAGCAGTAGTAGTACTAGTAGTGGTTGTAGTAAGAGTTGCAGCAATAGCAGTAGTACTTATAGTTGTAGTAGTAGTAGTAGCAGTAGTAGAAGTAGTAGAAGTAGTAGTCAGACGAGCAGTGGTAATAGTAGTTGTAGTAGTAGTAATAGCTATAGCATCGGATGTAGTGGTACGACTATTGTTAGTTGTAGCAGTAGTGGTAGCAGTTGGAGTTAGAGTAGTCGTAGAAGTAGTAGAAGTTCTAGTAGTAGTAGTAGTAGTATTAGTAGCGGTAGTTTAGGTAGCAACAACAGTAGTTGTAGTAGGAGTAGGAGTTGTAGTAGGAGTAGTAGTAGAAGTTGTAGTAGTAGTGGTTGCATTAACAATAATAGTAGTAGTAGTAGAACTAGTAGTTGTAGTAGTAGTAGTAGTAGTAGTAGTAGTAGTAGTAGTAGTAGTAGTAGTAGTAGTAGTATTAGGAGTAGGAATAGTAGGTATAGGAGCAGTAGGAGTTGTAGTTGTAGTGGGAGTACTAGTAGTAATTGGAGTTGAAGTAGGAGTAGTAGTAATACTTGTTGTGGTAGTTGTATTAGTAGTTATAGTAGCAGTAGCAGCAGCAGCAGCAGTAGTACTAGTAGTTCTAGCAGTAGTAGTGGTAGCTGAAGTAGGAGTGCTAGTAGTTGTAGTAATAGTAGTACTAGTAGTAGTAGTAGTAGTTATAGTTGGAGGAGTAGTAGTAGTATGTGTAGTAGTTATAGTAGTTGTTATAGCAGTAGCTATGGTAGTCGTAGTAGTAGCTGTAGTACTTGCAATCATAGTCGTAGTAGTAGTAATAGAAGTAGTAATTATAGTTGCAGTAGCCACAATAATAGGAGTAGCAGTAGGAATAGCAGTATTTGTTACTATTGTAGTAGTAGTAGTAGCATTAGAAGTAGTAGTATGAGTGGCAATAGTAATTGTGGTGGTTGTGGTAGTAGTAGTAATAGTAGTAGTAGTAGTAATAGGAGAAATATTAGTAGTATTATTGGTAGTAATTGTAGTAGTAGGAGTTGGAGTAAAACTAGTAGTCGAAGTAGTAGTAGTAGTTGTTGTAGTTGTACTAGTTGTAGCAATAGAAGGAGTAGGAGTAGTAGTAGTAGTAGTAGTTCTAGTAGTTGTACTAGTAGTAATAGTAGCAATTAGAGTAGTAGCAGTAGTAGTAGTAGTTGCAATAGTGGTAGTAGTTGTTGTTGCAATTAGAGCAATAACAGCAGTAGTAGTCGCAGTAGTAGCAGTAGTAAGAGTAGTAGTAGTAGAAGTAGCAGCAGTAGTAGTAGTAATAGCACTAGTAGAAGTAGTAGTAGTAGGAGGAGGTGGAGGAGGAGTGGTAGTAGCAGTAGCAGTAGTAGAAGTTGTAGAAGATGTAGTAGTAGTAGTAGTGGAAGTAGCAACAGTAGCAACGACAGTAGCAACTGTAATAGTAGTAGTAGTAGTTGTTGTTGTTGTTGTTGTTGTTGTTGTTGTAGTAGTAGTAGTAGTAGTAGTAGTAGTAGTAGAAGTTGTAGTAGTAGTAGTAGTAGTAGTAGTAGAAGTTGTAGTAGTAGTGGTAGCAGTAGAAGTATTAAAAGTGGCTGTAGTAGTAGTAGCAGTAGCATTAGTAGTAGAGTCTATAGTACTAGTAGTAGTAGTAGGAGTAGTGGTATTAATAGCCATAGTAGAAGTAGCAGCAGTAGCAGTAGTAGTGGCACCCATAGTAGTAGTACTAGCTGTAGTAGCGGCAACAACAGTAGTAGTAGGAGGAGGAGGAGCAATACAAGTCGCAGAAGTAGTAGCAGTAGTAGAAGTTGTAGCAGCAAAACTAGTAGGAGTAGTAGTAGTAGTCATAGTAGTGGTAGTCATAGTAGTGGTAGCAACAGCAGCTATAGTAGCTATAGTAGTAGTGGTAGTAGTACTTGTAGTAGTAGAAGTAGTAGTAGTGGAAGTAGTGGCTGTAGTAGTAGTAGTAGGATGAGTTGTAGTAGTTGTAGAACTAGTAGTAGTAGTAGCAGAGGTAGCAGCAGTAGTAGTATAAGCAGTAGTAGTGGTAGGGCAGCATTACATTTAGCAACCCAACTAGTAGTTGTAGGTGCACATATAATAGAAGTAGTAGTAGCAATAGGAGTAGTAATAGTGCTAGTAGGAGTAGCAGTAGTAGCCGCAGAGCAGTAGTAATAGTATCAACAATAATAGCTTTAGCAGTAGTAATAGTAGTAGTTGGAGCAATAGTCGCATTAGTAGTATAGTAGTAGTAGTTGTAGCAGCAGCAGTAGTTGTAGTAGTAGAAATAATAGTAGTAGTAGAAATACTAGTAGTAGTTATTGTTGTTGTTGTTGTTGTTGAAGTAATAATAGGAGATGTAGTAGTAGTTGTAGTTGTAGAATTAGTAGTAGAAGTGAGGGTAGTAGATGTTGTAGCAGCAACAGTAGTAGTAGCAATAGTTGTTGTAGTAGTAGTAGTAGGACTAGTAGAAGTCGTTGTTGTAGTACTACTTGTAGTAGAAGTCGTAGCCGCAGTAGAACTAGTAGAAGTAGTTGGAGTTGCATTACGTTGAGGAAATGATGTGGTAGTAGTAGTAGAAAAAATAATAGAAGTAGTAGTAGATGAGTAGTAGTAGAGGTAGTAATAATAGCAGCAACGGTCATAGCTTTAGTAGTAGTAATAGTAGTAGTTGGAGCACTAGTTGCGTTAGTTGTAGCAGTAGTAGTAGTTGTGGCAAAAGTAGTAGTTGTAGTAGTAGTAGAAATAGTAGTAGCTATAGTAGGAGTAGCAGTACTAATAGTAAAAGGAGTAATAGTAATAGTTGTAGCAGCCATAGTAGTAGTAGTAGTTGTAGTTGTAGTAATAGTAGTAATAGTAGTCATAGTAGTAGTGACAACAGTAGTAGTAGTAGTCGTATTAGTAGTAGTTGTTGTTGTTATAGTAGTAGTAGTAGTCATTGTAGTAGTGGTAGTATTAGTAGTTGCAAAAGTAGTAGTAGTAGTAGTAGTACCAGTAGTTATAGTAGTAATAGTAGCAACAACAGTAGTAGCAGTAGTAGTAGCATTAGTCTCAACAGCTGTAGTTGTAGTAGCACTAGTGCTAGCATCAATAGCAGCAAAAGTAGTAGTGTTGTTGTAGCAGCAGTAGTAGTATTATTTGTAAGAGCAGCAACAATAGTAGCAGCAGTAGTCGCAGCAGCTGTTGTTGTTGTAGAACTAGTAAAATCGACAACAGCAGCATAAGTAGTAGTGTTGTTGTAGTTGTAGTAGTCACTATAGTAATAGTAGTAGGAGGAGTAATAGTACCAGTCACAGTTGATGTTGTAGCTATAATTGTAGTAGAAGTAGAAGTAGGAGCAGTAGTAATAGCCTTTGCAGCAAGAGTAGTAGTAGTAGTAGTAGTAGCAGTAGTCAGAAAAATAGTAGTGGTAATTGTTGTTATTGTTGTTGCTGCAGAATCAATAGTAGGAGTAGTAGTAGTAGTTTGAGTAATATAATAGTAGTAGTAGCAGTTGTACCAGTCGTACTAGTGGTAGCAGTAGCAGTAGCAGTAGTAGTAGAAGTAGTTGTAGCGTTTGTAGCAGTAGCAATAGTACTAGCAGTAGTACTAGGACTAGTAGCAGAAGTAGTAGTTGTAGGAAAAGAAGTAGTAGTAATAGTAGTAGTTGTATTAGTAGTCTAAGTTTTTATTGTAGTAGTTGGATTAGTATAAGTAGCAGTAGTAGTAGCAATAGTTGCAATAGTAGTAGTTGTCGTAATAATAGCAGCCCAGTAGTATTAGTAATAGTAGCAGTTGTAGCAGTAGTATGAGTAGAAGTAGTAGTAGTAGTAGTGGTAGAAGTAACAATAGTAGTAATATAAGTAGAAGTAGTAGTGGTGGTAGTAGCAATAGTAGTAGTTGTAGTAGTAGTAGTAGTATTAGTAATAGTAGCTGGAAGAATAGCAGTAGAAGTAGTAGTAGTAGTGGTAGTAGTAGTAGTAGTTGTAGCAGTAGTAGTGTGAGTAGTAGCAATAGCTGTAGGAGTAGTAGTAGTTGTTGTTGTAGCAGTAGTAGCGGTAGTAGGTGTAGTAGTAGCAGAGGTAGTTGTAGCAGTAGTAACAGCGGTAGCAGTAGAAGAGGTAGTAGTAGTAGTAGCAGAAGTTATAGTAGTAAAAGTAGTAGTAGTGGTTATTGTTGGAAAAGTAGTAGTAGTAGTTGTTGTTGTAGCAGTTGTAATTATTGTAGCAGTTATCGTAGTTGTAGTAGTAATAGAAGTAGTAGCAGCAGTGGTAATAGTAGTGGTAGTAGATGTAGCAGTAGTAGCAAAAGTAGTAGTAGTAGTCATTGTAGTAGTCATAGTTGTTGTATCTGCAGTCATAGTAATAGTAGTAGCAGTTGTAGTTGCAGCAAAAGAAGTACTACTAATAGTAGTTGTATTGGAAGTAGTACCGGTAGTACCCATTGTAGTAGTAGTGGTAGTTCTAGCAGAAGTAGTAGTAGTCGTACTAATAGTAGAAGCAGTAGCAGTATAGTAGTAGTAGCAGCAGTACTGAAAGTAGGAGGAGAAGTAGTAGTAGTTGTAGTAGATGTAGTAGCAACAGTGGCTTCTGCAGCAACAGTAGCAGTAGTAGTAGTAGCAGTAGAAGTGTTAATAGCCATAGTAGTAGTAGCCGTAGTAGCAGTAGTAGTAATAGTGGTACTAATAGCAACAATAGTAGTAGTAGCAGCAGAAGTAATAATAGTAGTAGTAGCAGCAGCAGCTGTACCAGTCATTGAAGTGGTAGCAATAGCAATAGTAGTACCAGTAGTAGCACCAGTAGGTGTAGTCATTGTAGCAGTTGCAATAGTTGTAGTAATAGTAGTACCAGAAGTACCAGTACTAGTACCGGAAGTAGTAGTTGTAAGAAAAGAAGTAGCAATAGCAGGAGCAGTGTTAGTAGTATAAGTTTGATTAGTAGTAGTTTTATTAGTAGTAGTGCAATAGTAGTCGCAATAATTGCAGTAGTCGGAGTAGTTGTCATTGTAGTAGTAGTAGCAATAGCAGCATCATTAGTAGTAGTACTAGTTCTCACAGTAATAGCTGTTGTAGTAGTGCGAGTTGAAGTACTAGTAGTTAAAGTAGTAGTAGTAGTAGTAGTTGTTGTAGTAGTTATGATAGTACTAGAAGTAGCAGTAGTATTGGTGGTAGTAGTAGCAGTTGTAGTAGCAACAGAAGTAATGGAAGTAGAAGTAGCAGTAGTAGCAGTAGCAGTCATAGTAGTTGTAGTAGCATTAGTCGTAATAGTAGTAGCAGTAGCAGTATTAGTAGTAATAGCAGCAAGAATAGTAGTAGAAGTACCAGTAGTTGTGCTAGGAGTAGTAGCCATTGTAGCAGTAGAAGTACTAGTAGTAGCAATAGCTATAGCAGTAGTAGTAGTATTGGTAGAAGTAGAAGCAGTAGTAGTCGTAGTAGTAGTAGAGGTAGTTGAAGCAGTTTTACTAGCGGTAGCAGTAGAAGAAGTAGTCGTAGTAGCAGTAGCAGCTATTGCAGTAGTACGAGAAGTAGTAGTAGTTGTACTTCTAGCAGTTGCCGTTGTTGTAGTGTTAGTCATAGTTGAACTGGTAATAGTAGTAGCCGTAGCAGTAATAGCAGAAGTTGTAACAGTAGTCGTAGCAGTATAGTCGTTGTATCTGCAGTAGTAGTAGTAGTAGCAAAAACAGTAGTACTAATAGTAGTAGTAGTGGAAGTAGTACCAATAGTAGTACTAATAGCAATTGTTGTTGTTGTTGTAGTAGTAGTAGTAGAAATAGTAGCAGTAGCAGTACAAGAAGTAGTAGTAGAAGCAATAGAAGTTGTAGTAGATGCAGTAGCAACAGTAGCTACACCACCAGCAGTAATAATAGTAGTAGTAGTAGTAGTAGTAGTACTAGTCATAGGAGAAGTAGTAGTAATAGTAGTAGTAGTATTAATAGCCATAGTAGTTGTAGCTGTAGTAGCAATAATAGTAGCAGTAGTATTAACAATAGTAGTAGTAGTAGTAGTAGCAACAAGAACACTAATTGTAATAGTAGTAGTGGTAGTAGTAGCAGTGGTCGTTGTTGTAGCAGCAGCAATAGAAGTACTAGTAGTAATAGTAGAAGAAGAAGAAGTTGTAGTAGCAACTGTAGTAATTGCAGCAGTAGTAGTAGTAGTAGTAGTAGTAGTAGTAGTAGTAGTAGTAGTAGTCGTAGAAGTAGTAGCTGTGGTACTAGTAGTAGTAAAAGTAGTAGTAGTAGTAGTAGTACTAGTAGTAGTAATAGTAGTAGTAGTAGTAGCAGCAGTAGTAGTAGTACAAGAGTAGTATTAGTAGCAGTAGTAGCATTAGTAGTTGCAATATCAGTAGTAGAAATAGTAACAAGAGTAGTTGTATTAGTAGTAGTAGAAGCAATAGCTGTAGTAATAGCAGCAATAGAAGTAATAGTTGTAGTAGAAGTAGTAGTAGTAGTAACGACAATACTAGTTGTTGTTATAGTAGTAGTAGTAGTAGTAGAAGCAGTAGATGTAGTAGGAGTAGCAGTACGTATTGCAACCAAAGTAGCAGCAGAAGTAGCTGTAATATTAGAAGTAGTAGTAGTAGTAGTAGCAGTAGTGCCAGTATCAGTAGTAGTAATGACAGCAACGGTAATAGCTTTAGTAATAATAGCTATAGTAGTAATAATAACAGCAGTAATAGTAGCAATAGTAATAGTAATAGTCATCGTGGTTGTTGTTGGAGGAGAAGTAGTAGTAGTAGTAGTAGTATTTGTAGTAGTCTCAATAGTATTAGCAATTGTAGTGATAATAGAATTAGTATTAGCAGCAGTCGTAGTAGCACTAGCTGTATAATCAACAGTAGCAGTAGTAGTAGTAATAGTGGTACTAGAAATAGCAATAGTAGCAATAGTAGCGGTCGTAAAATTAATAGTAGAGGTAGTAGCAGCTGTAGCAATTGTTGCAGTAGTAGCAGTAGCCATTGAAGTAGTAGCCCTAATAGTATTAGTAGAATTAGCGGCAGTAGAAGCACAGTAGCAGTAGTAGTAGTTGAAGAAGCAGTAGCAGTGGTAGCAGCAGCAGCAGCAGCAGTAGTAGTAGCAATAGTAGGATTCTACTCCGAATCCTGCTACTACTTCTACCACTTCTAATGGTACTACTACTACTACTACTACTACTTTATTATTACAATGACTTCTATTGCAGCTACAACTGCGACCACTGCTCGTATGACTACTACTACTACCACTACCACTACCACAACTATTGTTGTTACTACTACTACTACTACTATTGCTGCTAGTACTACTATTATAGCAGCAACTATTACTACTACTACTGTTGCTCCTCCAACTACTGCTTCCATAATTGCTACTATTACTACTACTACTATTAGTACTACTACTTCTGCTCCAACTACTACTTCTACAATTACTACTACTGCAACTATTAGTGCTACTACTGTTACTACGATTACTACTTGTATAACTACTGCTATACTTCTACTACCGCTACAACTGCTGCTACACTATGAAGAATACTCCTACTACTGCTACTACTATTACTTCTACTACAAATATTACTAGGATAACTACTACTACTACCACTACGACTACCACTACTACTACAACTACTACTCCAACTACTACTATTAGTACTATGACTACAACCACAATGACAACAACAACTACTACTACTCCAACTACTACAAGTACTATGACCTCTACTACCGCTACCGCTACTGCTACTACAGCTACTACTACTATTACAACTCTGACTACGACTACTACTCATATAACTACTACTACTGCTATTTGTTCTCCTACATGTATTACTTCTACTATTATTACCGCTACTACTACTGTGACTAGTTCTACTACTACTACTACTAGTACTACCACTACTGCTTCTGCTTCTGCTGCTACTATTATTGCTACTACTATTGCCTATACAACAACAACCATTGCAAATACTACTAGTACAACAACAACAACAACTACTACTAGTACTATAATTGCTAAAGCTACTACTCATAAAACTGCTACTGCTACTACAGCTTCAACTGCCACTACTACTACTACTAGTACTGTTGCTTCAACTACCACTACTATAGCTACTGCTGCTACTACGAATGTTACTGCTACTACTCTTGCTACTACTAGTACTACTGCTACTGCTGCAACTAATACTACATGTACTACTACTACTACAACAACAACAGCAACTACTACTACTACTATTGCTACTACTACTACTACTCTTACTACTGCTACTGCTACAACTACTTCTTTGATTACATTTGCTGCTACTCCTACTAAAACTGCTGCTACAACTACTAGTATTACTATTAGTACAACTACTACAGCTACTACTAATACTTCTACAACCACAACTATGACTTCTACTACTACTACTACTTCTGCTGCTGATGCTACTTCTACTATTACTACTACTACTACTACTACTACTACTACTACTACTACTACTACTACTACTACTACTACTACTACTACTATTACTACTAGTATGACTACTACTACTTCTGCTACTACTGCTACCACCACCACAACTACTGTTACTATTACTATTTCTACTACTTGTACTACTACTGGTGCTGCTGCAGCTACTACTACTGTTGCTACTTTTGCTACTACAGCAACTAGTGCTAATTCTCCAACTACTACTATTGCTACTTCTACCTGTACTATAGCTACTGCTACAACTTCTACTATGAGTACTACAACTACAATTGCTGCTCCTGCTACTACTGCTCCTGCTACTACTGCTGTTGCTGCTCCAGCTGTTACTACTTGGATTGCTACATGTAATGCTACTCCTACTACAACTTCTGCTTCTGCTATTACTACTATTACAACAACTTCTACTGCTACTAGTACTATAACTATTGCTTCTACTACTGCTACTACTATTACTACTGCTACCGCTACTACTACTACTGCTTCTACTACGACTAGTACTACCACTACTACTACTACTACTACCACAACTGTTACTACTACTACTAGTACTACTACTACTACTATTGCTGCTAGTACTACTACTACTGCTGCTCCTCCAACTACTTCTATAATTGCTACTACAACTACTACTACAACTATTAGTACTACTGCTGCTCCTCCAACTACTACTTCTACAATTACTACTACTACGACTATTAGTACTACTACTGCTACTACGATTACTACTTATATAACTATTGCTATACTTCTACTACTGCTACAACTGCTACTATACTATGAACAATACTCCTACTACTGCTACTACTATTACTTCTACTACAAATATTACTACGATAACTATTACTACTACCACTACTACTACCACTACTACTACAACCACTACTCCAACTACTACTATTAGTACTACGACTACAACCACAATGACAACAATGACAACAACAACAACAACTACTCCAACTACTACTAGTACTATGACTTATACTACTGCTACTACTACTGCTAGTACTACTACTACTACTATTACAACTCTGACTACTACTACTACCCATACAACAACTACTACTGCTATTCCTTCTCCTACACGTATTACTTCTACTACTACAGCCACTACTACTGCTATGACTAGTTCTACTATTGCTACTACTAGTACTACCACTACTGCTTCTGCTACTACTATTACTACTACTACTATTCCCACTACTACAACTACCATAGCAAATACTAGTAGTACAACAACAACAACTACTACTACCACTACAATAATTGCTAAAGCAACTACTCATAGAACTGCTACTACTACTACTACTTCAATTGCCACTACTACTACTACTAGTACTTTTGCTTCAACTACCACTACTACAGCTACTGCTGCGACTACGAATGCTACCGCTACTACTCTTGCTACTACTAGTACTACTACTGCTGCTGCAACTAGTACTACATGTACTACTACTACAACAAAAACAACTACTGCTACTGCTACTATTATTGCTACTGCTACTACTACTCTTACTATTGCTACTACTACTACTACTTCTGTGATTACATTTGCTGCTGCTCCTACTAATACTACTGCTACAACTACTAGTATTACTATTAATACAACTACTATCGCTACTACAAATACTTCTACAACCACAACTATGACATCTACTACTACTACTACTTCTGCTGCTGCTGCTGCTACTAGTACTAGTACTACTACTACTACTATTACTACTATTACTACTACTACTTCTGCTACTACTACTACAACCACCACCACTACTGCTACTATTACTGCTTCTACTACTTGCATTACTACTGGTGTTGCTGTAGCTACTACCGCTGCTACTACTTCTGCTACTACAGCAATTACTGCTACTTCTCCAACTACTACTATTGATACTTCTACCTGTACTATAGCTACTACTACAACTTCTACTATAACTACTGCAACTACTATTACTGCTGTTGCTACTACTGCTACTGCTGCTACTGCTGCTGCTGCTCTTGCTATTACTACTTGGGTTGCTACATGTAATGCTACTCCTACTACAACTATTGCTTCTTCTATTACTACTACTATTACAACTTCTACTACTACTAGTACTGTAACTACTGCTTCTACTATTGCTACTACTACTGCTACTACTGCTACTACTACTACTACTTGTACTATGACTAGTACTACTACTACTACAACAACAACTGCCACAACTGTTGCTGCTACTACTACTATGACTACTTCTGCTGTTGCTATTACTGTTGCAACTATTACTTCTACTACTACTACATTCATTGTTGCTGCTACTACTACTACGACCACTACTATTACTAATACTTCTGTTGCTACTAGTACTACTACTACTCCTATACTTGCTACTAATATTACTATTAATACAACTACTACAGCTGCTACTACTATTATTGCTGCTAATACTGTTACTACTGCAACTATTACTGCTACAACTACTACTACTACTTCTGGTACTTCTGGTACTACTACAACAACTACTACTAATACTACTACTTCTATTTCTACTACTACGACTAGCTCTACGACTACTACCAATGCTACACTTACTACTACTCCTACTAATACTACTAC
>RXID01021565.1:7472-34927 GCA_005019695.1 Trichopus zeylanicus subsp. travancoricus
AGTAGCAATAGTAGCTATAGGAGTAGCATTGGTGGCTGATGTAGTAGCAATAGTAGTAGTTCGAGTACTAGTAGTAGTATTAGTTGTTGTACCAGTTGCAGTAGTAGTAGCAGTTGTAGTTGCAGTAGCAATTGTAGTTGTAGTAGTTGTAGTAATAGTAGCAATAGCATCCATAGTAGTAGTAGTTGTAGTGTTGGCGTTCACAGTAGTAGTAGTAGTAGTAATCATAGTAATTGCAGTAGTGGTAGCAATTATAGTAGAAATAGTACTAATAATTGCTATAGTAAGTAGTAGTAATGGTAGAAATAGTAGTAGTAGTAGGTGTAGCAGTAGTACTAAGAGCAGACAAGAGGAGGAGGAGGAGGAGGAGTAGGAGTAGTAGTAGCAGCGGTAGTTCTACCAATAATAGTAGTAGTGGTACAAGTAGTAGTGATAGTAGCAGGACTAGCAGTAGTTGTAGTAGTAGTAGTAGGATTAGGAGTAGTAGTACTAGTAGCAGTAGTAGTAATCATTATAGTAGTAGTAGTAGTTACAGTAGTAGTAGTAGCAGTAGTAGCAGAAATAGCAAAAGTAGTTGCATTGGTTGTAGCAATAGCTATTATAGCAGTAGGAGTAGCATTTGCAGTAGTAGTCACAGTAGTCATTGCTCTAGTAGTGATAGTAGCACAATTAGTTGTAACAGTAGTAGTAGATATAGCAGTAGTAGTTGCAGTAGTAGTAGCAATAGTGGAAATAGTAGTAGTAGTAGTTGCAATAGTTGTAGTAGTAGTTATTGTAATATTAGCAATAGTAGTAGTTGTACTAGCAATAGTAGTAATAGTAGTAGTGCTAGCAGTTGTTGAGTAATAATAGTAATAGTAGTAGTACTCAGTAGTAGTAATAGAATAAATAGTTGTAGTAGTAGTAGCTATAGTAGTAATAGTAGTAGTACTAGTAGTTATCGTTGTAGTATCAGTAGCAGTGGTAGTAGTAATAGTAGTTATATAATAAGTAGCAGGAGGAGTAGTAGCTGTAGTAGTACTAGCAGTAGTAGTGGTAGTTGCTGTTAAAGTAGTTGTTGTAGTGGTAACAGTAGTAATAGTAGTAGTAGCAGTAGAAGTAGTAGTAGCAGTGGTAGCAGTAGTAGCAATCGCAATAGTAGCTGTAACAATAGTAGTTGGAGTAGTCAGAGTAGCAGTAGTAGCAGTAGTGGCAGTATTAGTAGTAATAACAGTAGCTATAGTTGTAGGAGTAGTAGCAATAGTAGTAGTCATAGTAGCAGTTGCAGCAGCAGTAGTAGCAGTAGCTCTAGTAGCAGTAGTGTAGAAACAGTAGTAGCAGTAGCAGTAGCAGTAGTAGCAGGAGTAGCAGTAGTAGTAGCAGTAGAAGGAGTAATAGTGGCAGTAGCAGTAGCAATAGCAATTGTACCAATATTAGTAGTATTAGATGTGGTACTAGCAGAATTAGCAATAGTAGTAGCAGTAGTAGTGGTAAAAGCAGTAGCTGTAGTAGTTACGGTAGTAGTACTAACAATAGCAAAAGTATCAGTGGCAGTAGTAGTAGTAGTTGTAGAAGTAGTACCATTAGTTGTAGCAGTATTAGTAGTAGTAGTGGTTGCTACAGAAGTAGTAATATTTGTAGCAGTAGTAGCAGAAATTATAGTAGTAGTAGTTGTAGTGGTAGCAGTAGCAGGAGTTGCAATAGTTGTTGTATTAGTGCGAGTAGTTACAGTAGTAGGAGTAGCAGTTGTTGTAATAGTAGTAGTAGTAGTTGTTGTTGTTGTTGTTGTAGTAGTAGTAGTAGTTGTAGTAGTAATAATACTAGCAGTAGTAGTAGTAGTAGTAGTGGTAGTAGTAGTAGATGTAGTGGTAGTTGTTGTAGAAGTAGTGGTAGAAGTAGTAGTAGTAGTAGTAGTAGTAGTAGAAGCAGTGGTAGAAGTAGTAGGAGTGTTAAGACGAGTAGTAGTAGTAGCAGCAGCAGCAGCAGCAGCAGCAGTAGTAGTAGTAGTAGTAGTAGTAGTGTTACTAGCAATAGTAGTAGTTGTAGTAGTCGTAGCAGTAGTAGTAGTAGTAGAAGTAGTAGGAGATGTAGGTGCAGTAGTAGTAGTAGTCGTGCTAGTAGTATCAGTAGTCATAGTAGTCCTTGTAGGAGTTGGAGTAGCGGTAGTAGTAGTTGTTGTTGTTGTTGTAGCCGCAGTACTAGTTGTAGCAGTAGTAGTAATAGTATGAGAAGTAGTAGTAGAAAGAGTAGATGTAGTAGTTGGAGTAGTGGTAATAGTAGTAGTAGTAGTAGCAGTTGTAGCAGTAGTAGTAGTAGAAGTAATTGTGGTATGTGTAGCAGTAGTAGTTGTTCTAGCAGTAGAAGTAGTATTATAAGTAGTTGTAGTAGTAGTAGTAGTATTAGTAGCCATAGTAGTCGTAGTGGTTGTAGTAGTAGTAGTCGAAGTAGTAGTAGCAATAGTAGCAATAGCAGTACAAGTGTCAACATAAGTAGTAGTAGCTATAGTAACAGTGGTAGTGGTAGTTGTGGTAGTCTGAGTAGTAGTTCTAGTAGTAGTAGTAGTACAAGTAGTAGTAGTAGTAGTAGGAGTCGTAGTAGCAATAGTAGTAGCAGTAGTTGTTGTAGTGGCAATAGTAGTAGTCGTAGCGGTAGTTGTAGCACTAGTTGTAGTAATAGCCGCAGTGGCAGTAGCAATTGGTTTCATAGTCGTAGTAGTAGCAGTAAAACCAATAGTAGTAGTAGTCGTAACTATTGTAGAAGTAGCAGAAGTCACAATACTAGAAGTAGAAGTAGAAGAATTAGTTATTGTAGTAGTAGTATAACTTGCAATAGTGGCAATAGTCGAAGCAGTAGAAGTTATAGTAGAAGTTGTAGCAGCAATAATAGTAGTAGTAGTTATTGTTGTACAAGCAATAGTAGTAGTAGTAGCAGTAGCAGTAGTAGTGATAGTAATAGTAGTGGTGGTAGTAGTAGCAGCTGTAGTGGTAGTAGTAGTTATAATAGTAGCGGCAGCAGAAGAAGTAGTTGTTGTAGCAGTAGTTGGAGTATTAGTCAAATTAGTAGTAGGAGTAGGAGTAGGAGTAGGAGTAATACTAATGGTTGCAGTAGTTGACGTAGTAGCAGTAGTAGTAGTAACGGTATTAGTAGTAGTAGTTGTTGTTGTTGTCGTTGTGGTAGTAATAGTGGTTCTGGTGCTAGTAGTAGTAGTAGTAATAGTAGCAATAGTAGTAATAGTTGTAGTATTAGTTATTGTAGTAGTTGAAGTAGTAGTAGTAGTAGTAGTGGTAGTAGTAATAGTAGTAGCAACAACGATAGTAGCAGCAGTAGTATTAGTAGTAATACTAATAGTACTAGTACTAGTAGTTGTCACAGTAGCAGTTGTAGGAGTAAGAGTTTTAGTAGCATTAGTAGTAGTATTAGAAGTTTACTAGTAGTAGCAGTAATAGTAGTAGTTGTTGTTGTAGTAGCAGTAGAAGCAATAGTAGTAGTAGTAGTAGGAGTGGTGGTAGGAGTAGATGTATGAGTAGTAGTAGTGCTAGTAGTTGTAGTAATAGTAGTAGTAGTTGTTGTTGCTGCAATTGTTGCAGCAGTAGCAGTAGGAGTAGTAGTTTTGTTTGTAGTAGCTGTTGTAGTAGTAGGAACAGCAGCATTAGAAGGAGTAGTCGTAGTTGTAATAGTAGTTGTAATAGTAGAGTATTAGTAGAAGCTGCAACGACTACAGGAGTTCAAGTAGTAGTCGTTGTTGCTCTTGTTGCTGCAGAAGAAGTATTGGTAGTCGTTGCAGTACTATTAGTAGTACAATGAGCAACAGCAGCAGCTGGAGTACGAGTAGTAGTTGTAGTCGGAGCAGCAAAAGGAGTATGAGTAGTAGTATGGGTTGAAGTCGGTGTAGTAGTAGTAGAAGTGGTAGTAGTAGTTGCGGTAGTAGTACTAATGATGGTACTAGTAGTAGTAGTAGTTGCAGTATTAGTAGTAGTACTAGCAGTAGTTGTAGGTGTAGTAGTTGTAGAAGTAGTAGTAGTTGTAGTAGTAGGAGTTTCAGCAGTCACAGGAGTAGTAATGGTAGTGGTAGTAGTAGTAGTAGTAGTAGTAGTAGTAGTAGTCGTATTAGCAGTTGTAGTAGTTGTTGTACTAGTAGTCGAAGCAGTGGTGTTGGTGGTGGTGGTGGTGGTGGTAGTGGTAGTATTAGTATCAATAGTAGTAGTAGTAGTAGTAGTAGGAGATGTAGGTGCAATAGTAGCAGTAGTCGTGCTAGCAGTATCAGTAGTCATAGTAGTCATTATAGGAGTTGGAGTAGTGGTAGTAGTAGTAGTTGTTGTTGTTGTAGCCGTAGTACTAGCTGTTGCCGCAGTAGTAGTAGTATTAGAAGTAGTAGTAGAAGTAGTAGCAGTAATTGTAATAGTAGTAGTAGCAATAGTAGTTGTCGTAGAAGTGGTAGCAGAAGTAGTAGTAGTAGAACTAGTAGTAGGAGTTGTAGTAGACGTAGTCACAGAAGTTGTAGCAGCAAAGGTAGTGATGGTAGTAGTTGTATTATTAGTTGTAGAAGAAGTAATGGTAGTAGTAGCTGTAGTAGTAGTAGTGGAGTAGGAGTAGCAGTAGCAACACGAGTACTAGTAGTCGTAGTGGTAGCAGTAGTGGACGTAGTAATAGTAGTAGCAATAGCAGTATTAGCGGTGGTAGTAGTAGTAGTAGTAGTAGAAGCAGAAGTAGTAGTAGTTCTAGTTGTAGCAGTAAGAGTAGTGGTAGTAGTAGTGGTTGTAGTAGTAGTAGTAGGAGTAGTAGTTTGAATAGTTGCAGGAGAAGGAGTTGTAGTAGGAGTAGTAGTAGTAGCAATAGGATTAGCTATAGCAGTAGTAGAATTAAAAGTATTAGTTGTAGTAGTAGGAGGAAGAGGAGGAGGAGTGGTAGTAGTAGTATTAGTAACAGTAGTAGTATTAGTAGCAGCAGTGGTGGTAGTAGTAGTAGTAGTAATAGATACAGCAGCAGTAGTAGCAGTAGCAGTAGTAGCAGTAGTCAGAAGTATTTGTGGCAATAGTAGTAGTAGTACTAGGAGTAGTAGTAAGGGTAGGAGTACCAGCAGAACAAGTGCTCGTAGTTGTGGCAGTAGTATTACTTGTAGGCGTAGAGGTACTAGGAACAGTGGAAGTAGTACTAGTAGTAATAGTAGAAGTAATATTTGTAGATGAAATGGTAGTAGTCGTAGTATGAGTAGTAGGAGTGGTAGTAGTTGTTGTCGTAGTAGTAGTAGTAGTAGTAGTACTAGCAGTAGCAGTAGTACTACTAGTAGTAGTACCTATAGCAGCTAGAGTAGCAGAAGTAGTATAAGGAGGAGTAGTAGTAGCAGTAGGAGTAGTAGTTGTCGTAGTAGTTGTAGTAGTTGTAGAAATAGTAATAGTAGTAGTAATAGTAATAGTAGTAGTAGTAGTAGTAGTAGTAGTAGTAGTAGTAGTAGTAGTAGTTGCAGTAGTAGTAATAGTAGTAGTAATAGAAGTTGTAGGAGCCGTAGTAGTTGTAGTACGAGTAGGAGTAGTCGCAGTAGCTGTAATAGTAGCAGCCGTAGTACTAGTAGCCGCTGTAGTACTAGTAATAGAAGTAGTAGTAGTAGTTGTAGTACTACTAGTAATCGCAATAGCAGTAGTAGCTGTAGTATTCAAAATGGTAGTAGTAGTTGTTGTTGTAGTAGCAATAGCAGCAACCGTAGCAAAAGTAGCTGTAATAGTAGTAGTAATCATAGTAGCAGGAGCAGTAGTTATATCAGTCTAAGTAGTGGTAGCAGAAGCAGCAATAGCAGCCGTAGTAGCAGTAGGAGTGGTAGTAGTAGCAGTCGTAGCAGTAACAATAATGCTAGTAGTGGTAGTGGTAATAGTAGTAGCAATAGTAGTAGAAGTAGCAGTAGAAGTAGTAGTAGTAGTTATAGTAGAAGTATTAGAAGTAGTTGTTGTAATACTAGGAGCAGCAATAGTATTAGTTGGAGAAGCATTAGTATTAGTAGCCGTAGTAATAGTAGTAGGAGATGTAGCAGTATTGGCAATAGTAGTAGTAATATTAGTAGTAGCTGCAGCAGTAGTAGTTGTTGTTGAAGAAGTAGTAGTAGTAGTTGTTATTATTGTTATCGGAGAGATAGTAGCACTAGTAGTAGCAGTATTAGTAGGAGTAGTTGTATTATTATTTTATTAGTAGCACTGGTAGTCACAGTAGTTGTAATAGTAGTAGCAATTGTAGTAGTCGTAGTAGTTGACGTAGCGGTAATAGAAGTTGCAACAACAATAATTGTAGTAGTTGTAGAAGTTGTAGTATTTGTTGTCGCAACAGTAGTAGTAGATGTAGTAGTAGTTGTAGTAGTAATTATAGTAGTAGTACAAGTAGTTGTAGCAGTCGAAGTTGTGGCAGCAATAGTAGACGTAGCAACCATAGTAGCAATGGTAGTAGTAGTAGAAGTAGTAGTAGTGGTAGTAGTTATAGTAGTAGTAGTAATAGTAGTAGAAGAAGTGGAAGTAGTAGTAGTACTAGATGTAGTAGTAGAAGAAGTAATAGTTGCAGAAGAAGTAATAGTTATTGTGTTGTAGTAGCAGAAGTAGTAGTAGTAACACTTGTAGGAACAGTAGTTGTAGCAGCAGCAGCAGTATAAGCTGGAGTCAGAGTAGTAGTAGTTGCAGTAGTAGTAGTTATAGTAGTAGTACCAGTAGTAGCAGCGGTTGTAGTTATTTTGGTAGAAGTAGTAGTAGTAGTAGTAGTAGTGATTATAATAGCAGTAGTAGCAGTCGAAGTAGTGGGAGAAGTATTTGTAATAGTAGTAATAGTTGTAGAAGTAATAGTAGTAGTTGTAGTTGTAGTAATAACACTAGTAGTATTTGTAGCTGTAGTAGCAACAGTAGTATTAGTTCGAGTAGCAGTAGTTGTAGTCGAAGTAGTAGTAGCAGTAGCAATGGTAGTAGGAGAAGCAATAGTAATGGCAGTAGTAGTCATAGCCATAGTTATAGTAGTAGTAGTAACAACATTTATAGTAGTAGTAATAGCAGTAGTAGCATTTGTAGTGGTTGTAGCATTATTATTATTAGTAGTAGTAGTATTAGTAGGTGTAGGAGAAGCTAAAGTTGTAGTTGTTGTTGTTGTTGTAGGAGCAGTAATAGTAGTTGTTGTAGTAGTAGCAATAGTATTTGTTGTTGTATTAGTAGCATGAATAGTAGGAGCATTTGTAATAGTAGTAGTGGTAGAAGTAATCCTAGTAGTAGTAGTTGCAATACTAGCAGTAGCTGCAATAGTAATTTTCGTAGTTGTAGGAGTAGTAGTATTCGTTGTTGCAACTATTGTAGTAGTAGCAGTAGTAGCAGATGTAGTAGCAGTTGTAGTAGTAAGTGCAGTAGCAGTAGAAGCAATTGTAGTAATCGAAGCAGCAGTAGCAGTATTAGCAGTAGCATCTGTAGTAGCAGTAGTAGTAGCAGTAGAAGTTGTAGCTGTGATTGTAATAGCAGTAGTAATAGTAGTAGAGCTTGTAGAAGTAGTTTTAGCACTAGTAGTAGTAGTACAAGTAGTAATAATAATAGAAGTAATAGTAGTCGTAGTAGTAGTAGTACAAGTAGTAGCCGTAGCAGTAAAACTAGTCGTAGAAGTAGTAGTAGCAGTAGCTGTAGTATTAATTGGAGTAGTTGTAGTAGGAGAAGTTGTAGTTGTAGTAGTAGTAGTAGTATTAGCAGTACCAGCTGCAATAATAGTGGTAGTCACAGCAGCTATAGTAGTTGTTGTAGTAGTTGCGGCAACAGCTATAGTAGTAGTGGTGTAGTACTAGAAGTAGTGGTAGTAGCAGTAGTAGTAGCAGTTGTAGTATCGGTAGCAATTATCACTACAACAGTAGTAGTAGTGGTAGCAGTAGTAGTAGTAGCCGTGGTAGTAGTAGCTATAGCAGTAGAAGTAGTAGTAGTAATATTTATAGTAGTAGTTGTTATAGTAGTACTACTAGTGGTAGTACTAGTTGTTATAGTAGTACTATTAGTGGAAGCATTATTCTTAATGTAGTAGTAGTAGCGGTCATCATAGTAGTAGTTGCAGAAGTAGCAGTTGTAGCCATGGCAGTAGTAGTTGTTGTAGTAGTAGTATTAGTATTAATAGTAGCAGTAGTACCATTTGTAGTAGTGATTGAAAAAGTAGCAGTAGTAGTCACAGTAACAGTAGTGGTAGTAGTAGCAGTAGTTGCAATACTAGTTGCAGAAGTAGTAGTTGTTGTAGTAGTAGTGTTCGCAATAGTAGTAGTAGTAGTAGGAGTTGGTGTAGAAGTAGCAGTCGAAGTAGTAGCAGAAGTAGTAATAGTAGTACTAGTAGTAGTAGTAGTAGCAATCGCAGTAGATGGAGTAGGAGTAGGAGTAGTAATAGCAGTAGCAGGAGTAGTAGTAGGAGTAGGAATAGAGGTTGAGGTAGTAGTAATAGTAATGGCAGTAGGAGTAGTAGTTGGAGCAGGAGTCGTAGTAGCAATAGGTGTTGGAGTAAGAGTAGTAGTTGGAGCAGGAGTTGCAGTAGTAGTAGTAGTAGCTGAAATAGTAGTAGTTAAAATAGTGGTAGTACTAGTGGTAGTAGTAGTCATAATAGGAGTAGTACTTGTCGGGGTAGGGGTAGTAGTGGTAGTAGGAGTGGTAGTCGTAATAGGGGTTTTGAGTAGGTGTTTGCAGTAGCAATAGTAGTAGTAGTGGTAGGAGTAAACATAGTAGTAGTAGGAGTTGGAGCATGAATAGTTGTAGTAGTAGTAGTAGTAGTTATAGTAGAAGGAGTAGTAGTAGCAGTAGTAGTCTCAGTAGTAGTTGTTGTTGTAGTAATAGTAATAGTAGTAGTAGTTGTAATCGGGGTAGTAGTGGTAGTAGTAGTAGTGGTAGCAGAAGGTGTTGTAGTTGTAGTAACAATAGCAATAGTAGTGGTAACAATACTAGTAGATTTAGTTGTTGTAGTAGTAATAGTTGTTATAGTAGTAGTAGCAGTAGCATCAGGAGTAATAGTAGCAATTGTTGTAGTAGTAATAGTAGTAATAATAGTAATAACAGTAGTATTAGTAGTAGTAGTAGCAGTAGTTGTAGTAGTAGTTGTAGAAACAGCAGTAGCAGCAGTAGTAGTAGGAGGGGGAGTAGTAGTTGTCGGAGTGGTAGTAGTAACAATAGTAGGAGTAGGAGTAGTAGTAGTAATCAGAGTAGTAGTAGTAGTAGTAATGGTAGAAGTAATAGTAGTAAAAGCAAAAGAAGTAGTCATAGAATTAGTTGTAATTGTGCTAGTATTAGCAGTGGAAGTAGTAGGAGTAGAGTAGCAGTAGTATTCATAGTAGTAGTAGTAGTAGTAGTAGTAGTAGTCGTAATAGTAGTAGGACTAGTAGTACTAAGACTAATAGTAGTAGTAGTGGTCGGAGTAGCAGTAGGAGTAGCAGCGGCAGCAGTAGAAGTAGCAGTAGTAGAAGTTGTCGTAGCAGCTACCACAACAGTGGGACTAGGAGTAGCAGTAGTAGGAGCAAGAGTAATAGTAGTAGTTGCAAGAGTAGGAATAGGTGTACTAGCAGTACAACTACTGCAACGGGTACTACTACTACTGCTTTTAGGACCACTGCTAATGCATCTACTACTAGTACTGCTACTGCCACAACTTCTACTTCCGCTACTATTAGTATTGATACTATTACGGTTACTATTGCCACTACTTCCACTACTACTGTTACTACTGCTACTATTGCGGCTACCACTACTACTACAACAATTGCTACTGCTACTGCTACTGTTGCTTATACAGCTACTTCTACCACTACTACGACTACTAATTTTACTGTTACTACAATTGCTAACAGTAGTGAAACTATTACAAATACTACAACTTCTCCTACAATAACAACAATAACTACTATTACTCCATCTCCTCCTATTATTATTGTTATTGCTACAACTACTGCTACAACTACTTCTACTTCTATTACTACTACTACTACTACTACCCCTCCTTCTACAACTGCTACAACTGCTACAACTACAACCACTGCTCTTACTGCTACTAATGCTACCACCATTACTTCTACTACTACTGTTACTGCTGCTACTTCTGATATGACTACTACTGCTGGTACTACAAATACTGCTATTACTATTATAGCTACTACTGCTACTACTACTTCTCCTAGTACTAACACTTCTCCAACTATTACTACTTTTCCTTCAACTACTACTGCTGCTACTACTACTACTACCACTACCACTACTACTCTGCTATAACTACTCCTCCTACTACTACTACTAATAATAATACTACTATTACTACTACTATTAGTACAAAAACTACTATTATACCTACTACCACTACTACTACTAATATTACTACTACTACTACTCCTACTATTACTAATATTCCAAGAACTATTGCTACTTCTAACACTACTGCTACTGCTACTACTGCTGCAGCTGCTATTACAACTGCAACTTTGACTACTACAACTATTGCTACTGCAGCTGCTCTTACTACAACTATTACTATGACTACTACTACTGCTACTACTAGTATTACTACCACTACTACGACAGCTGCTTGTGTTGCCACAACTACTATAACAACTTCTACTACTACTATGACTGCTTCAGATTCTACTATTAATTCTTCTACTACGACTGCTGCTACTTTTACTACTACTACTATTTCCACTACTCCTACTATGACTGTTGATACTACTACTTCTGTTACCACTTCTACAGCTACTACTTCCACTACTACTGCTGCTACTACTACTACCATTGCCACTGCGGCAACGACTACTACTACAACTAATACTACTACTTATGTTGCTACTACTACTACTACTACTACTACTACTACTACTACTACTACTACTACTACTAGCACTAGTACTACCACTGTTGTTGCTGCTTCTTTTGCAAATGTTGCTCTTGTTGCTACTACTACTACATCTTCTACTACTGCTAATACTGTTGCGGTTGCAACTGCTCCTATGACAACTACGCCTCCTTCTACTACTACTGCTACTCCCATTGCTACTACTACTACTACAACTTTCGCTACTATTACAACTGCCGCTGCTGCTACTTCTAGAGCTACTGCTACTACTACTACTACTACCACTACTTCTGCTACCTATACTACTACACCTACCAGTACTATGACTACTACAACAACAACAATAACAAAAACTACTACTACTACAACCACCACTACTTCTACTACAACAACAATTACTACGACTACTACTACTATTACTACTGATACAACAACTACTACTACTAGTAGTAGTACCACTCCTAATACTCCTACTATTACTACAAGAATTACTACTACTACTACAACTACTACTGTTACTACGACTTCTGCTACTACTCCTTCCGATGCTACCACTGCTACTACTACTGCTGTTGCTGTTGCTTCTACAATTATTACTATAGAAACTACTACTACAACTACTATTACTACTACTACTCATGTCAGTATTGCCACTACTACTATAACTACTACTATGACTACCTCTATAACTAGTACTGCTACTATTAGTACTAGCACTACAATTACTACTACTAATACTACTACTACCACTAGTACTACTATTAGTAGCACTACTACTTCTGTTGTTGTTATTACTACTACTACTATTACAACAACTACTACTGCTGCTACTACTAATGCTACAACTCATTATACTACTACTACTATTGCTGCTGCTAATACTATTATTGCTACTACGACTGCCACTCCTAATAATACTGCTATTACTACTATAACTGCTACTACAACTACCACAACTACTACTCGTGATCCTACTACTACTATGACTACTACAACTACTACTAGCACAACTACTACTACAACTACTATTTTTACAACTTCTACCACTACTTCGACTGCTAACCACTTCAACTACTACTACTAGTACTACTACTTCTACTACTACTACTATTGCTACTACTATTACTTGTAGTACTACTACTACTCCTTACTTGTAGTACTACTACTACTCTTAGTACTACTGCTTTCGCTACAACTACAACTGCTACTACTACTATAGCTACAACAACTTTGACTATTACTATGACTACTACTACTACTTCTGCTACTACTGCCACTACTACCACAACTACTATTACTACTATTGTTACTACAGCTGCTACTACTACTATTACTTCTACAACTACGACTGCTACTACCACAACTACAACTGCTACAACAACTACTACTACTACTACTTTTCCCACAATAACGACTACTACTAACTCTTGTACTACTATGACTGCTACTACTACTTCTACTACTACCTCTTCTACTGCTAGCGCAGCTACTACTACTACAACCACCTCTACTACCACTACAGCTACTACTGCTACCACTACTACCACTACTATAGCTATTGCTATTACTTCTACTAGTACTACAATTATTACAATGGCTACTACTGCTACTACTGCTATTCCAGCTGCTACTACTACTAATTCTTCTACAACAATAATAACTACTACTACTATTACTATGACAACTACTACTGCTACTATTGATTTTGCTGCGACAACTACTACCACCACTACCACAACTATTGCTCCGATTACTGCTGCTACTACTGCTGCTGCTACTACAACGACTGCTACTACTACTACTACTACTACTACAACTACAACTACAATAACTATTGCTACTGCTACTATTACTGCTACCACTATAGTGACTACTACAACTACAACAACACTACTACTTCTGCTACTATTCCAGCTACCACTAGCGCAACTACAACTACAGTTGCTGCGACTACTTCTACTACTATTGCTGCTGCTCGTTCAACTACTTCCCTGACTGCTACTTCTACAACTACTATTGCTACTACTACACTACTACTTCAGCTGCTGTTGCTGCTACCACTAGTGCTACTACAACTACAGTTGCTACGACTACCACTACTACTGCTAATGCTCTTACAACTACTACTATTGCTGATGCTACTATTACTACTACTACTACTACTATCACTACTACTACTACTACGACTACTACTACTTCTTTTTCTACTACTACTATAACTACTACTGCAACTACTACTACAACTACTATTACTACTACTGCAGCTGCTACTGCTACTACTACTACTACAACAACAACAACAACTACTACTACTACTATTACTACAATTACTATTATTTCTACTACTACAACAACTATTGCTGCTAGAACTATCACTATTACTCCTTTTACTATTAGTACTACAACTAGTACTACTACTACTACTACTACTACTATTACTACTACTATTATTACTACTACAACTACAACTACAATTGCTACTACTAATGTAACAAGTGCTCCCACTACTACTATTACTGCTACTAAAGCTATGACTGCTACTGCTATTACTACTACTACTATTTCTACTACTGCTAAAAGTAGTACTACTACTCCAACTATTACTACTACTACTACTACTATATCATTTCCTGAGCGTAATGCTACTCAGACTAGTACTACCACTTCTATTGCTACTTCTACTTCTACTAAAAGTAATACCACAACTACTGTTTTTACTACTTCTACTACTATAATTGCTACTGCGACTACTACTACTACTGTTGCTGCTACAACTTGTTCTACTCCCACTATTACTACTAATGCGGCTACTATAACTACCACTACTACTCCAATTATGACTACTACTTCTTCTACTACCACTACAACTATTACTATTACTACTAGTAGTATTATTACTACTACTACAACTACTACTACTGCTACAACTACTGCTGCTATATTACTAATGCGACTAGTGCTCCAACTACTACTATTACTACTGGTAAAGCTATTAATGCTGCTGCTATTACTATTACTACTACTACTTCTGCTACTGTTACTAGTACTACTACTACTCCTATTAATTTTGCTACTACTGCTACTACTTGGGTTGCTACACGTAATGCTACTCCTATTACTACTACTACTTGTACTACTACTACTGCTACTACTTCTACTACTACTAGTACTGTAGCTTCTGCTTCTACTACTAAAACTACAACTACTACTATTTCTGCTACGGCTACTACTATTGTTGCTGCTACAATTTCCACTACTACTATTTCTAAATTTATGGTACTACTACTATAATTGCTACAATTGTTGCAGCTACGACCACTATTGCTGCTACTTGTTCTACTACTACTACTACTTCTGCTACTTCTACTGCTACTAACACTATAACAACAATAACAACAACAACAACTACTACTGTTGCTACTACTACTTGTTCTATTACTGCTACTTTTACTATAGCTATTAATACTACTACTAATAATAATAATAATAATAATAATACTTTTACTATTACTATGACTACTGCTACTATTGTTTGCACTGCTACTCCTACTATTACTACTACAACTTCCACTAATATTATTTCTACTCCTGCTACTACTACTACTGCAACCATACTACCACTACTTCTACTATTTATGCTATAAATACTTATTCTACTGCTACTGGCACTACTACTATTACTTCCACTTCTGCTACTATTAGTACGATAGCTTCTGCTTCTACTGCTACTGTAGCTACTACAACTTCTATTGAAGAATTAACAACTACGACTACTGCTATGACTACTATTATGACTACTACTATTACTTCTGCTACTATTGCAATAACTACTACTACTACTATTACTACTACTACTACTACTGCTACTACTACTACAATTACTATTACAACTACGACTACTACTACTACTACTACTACAATTACTACAACTACTTCTACTACAACCACTTTTCCAACAATAACAACTACTACTCCATCTTCGACTACTACGACTGCTGCTGCTGCTACTACTTCTACAACTAATCTTATTGCTACTACTACTACTACTACTACTACTACTCGATTACTGCTACTGCTGCTACTACTGCTACAACTACTTCTACTACTACTACTGCTACTACTGCTACTACAGCTACTACTACTACTACTACTGCAACTACTACCACTATTGCTAATACTACTGCTGCTGCTGCTGCTGCTTATGCTACTATTGCTACTGCTACTACTGCTGCTGCTACTACTACTACTACTACAACTACTGCTGCTACTGCTACTACTAATGCAACTACTGCTACTACTGCTATTACTACCACTAAGCCATGTACTACTACTGATACTTCTACTAATGCAACTACTGCTACTACTGCTGTTACTACCACTAAGCCAAGTATTACTACTAATACAGCAACTACTACTGATACTTCAACTACTTCTTCGTTTCCTACAACTATTACCTTTGCTACTAATACTCCTACCACTACTACTGCTACTATTATTAGCACAACCACTGCTACTGCTACAACGACTACAACTACTGCTGCTACTACTTCTACTATTTCAACGAATGCTACCAGTACTGTGACAGCTACTACTTCTACTATGACTACTACTTTTATTACTACTACTACTATTACTACAACAACAACTACTACTGCTACCATTGATTCTGCCGCGACTGCTACTACTACCACTACTACAATTGCTACTACTGCTGCTACTCCTATTACTACTACTTTTGCTGCTCCGGCTATTACTACTACTAATTCTACTACTACTACTACTGCTACTACCACTACTATGACACTACTACTACTACTACTACAACACTACTACTTTTGCTACTGTTGTCACTGTTGCTCTTACAACAACAACTACTACTGCTACTATTGATTCTACAACTACAACAACAACTACTACTACTACTATTGGTACTACTACTGCTGGTACTACTACTAGGATTACTATAGCAACGTCTGCTACTACTACTACTACTTCCACTACCACTACAACTATTGCTACAACAACAACTACTATTGCTACTATTACTGCTACAACTAAATCTACTATACCGACTACTACTACTACTCCAATAGTATAACTTTCGCTGGAGTTGCTGCTAATACTAGTGCTACTACAACTATAGATGCTGCAACTGAAGCTACTACTACTCCTACAACTACCATTGCTGCTGCTGATGCTACTACTACTACTACTACTACTACTACTACTTTTGTTGCTGCTGCTACTACTACTACTACTGCTCCCACTACTACTAATACTACTACTACTACGACTACTACTACGGCTACAACTACTACTACTCTGACTACGACTACTACTACTACCATTACGGCTACTACTTCTACTTCTATTACTGCTACCTACTTCTACTGCTACTACCGCTACTACTGCTACTTCAATTACTACTGCTACCACTTCTACTTGTACTGCTACTCCTATTACTACTTCTATAACTACTACTACTACTACAACTACTACAATTACTATTATTACTATTGCTGCCACTACTAATAACACAATACTACTACTATTACTCCTACCACCACTACTACTACTTCTACCACTACTCCTACTCCAATTATTATTCCTACTAACACTACGACTACTACTACTACTACTACTACAACTACTATTATTTCCACTACTACTACTCCTACTCCTATAACTACTACTACTACAACTTCTACTTCTACTTCTACTTCTACTACTGCTATGGCTACCACTACTAGTACTAGTACTACTACTACTACTACTGTTGCTACTACTACTACTAAAACTGTAGCTACTACTACTACTATTGTTGTTGCTGCTACTTCTACTATTGCTACTTCTGCTTCTACTACTACTAAAACTACTACTTCTACTACTACTACTAGTACAATAGCTACTACTACTAATGCTACTACTATTACTACTACTACGACTATTAATACTTCTACTACTACTACTACTACTACTACAATTACAACTTGTACTACTACTACTGCTACTACACCTACAACTACAACGACAACTACTACTAGTACTACTATTGCTGTCGTTGCTGCTGCTAGCACTTCTACTGCTACTACTACCACTACATCTCCTTTTACGTCTGCTACTGCTACTACTACTACTACAACTATACTGCTACTGCTTCTACAACTACAACTACTACTACTTTTCCAACTATAACCAGTACTACTACCTACCCTACTACTACCACCCCTGCTACTGCTACTACTTCTTCTACTACTACTGCCACTACCGCTACTACTACAACAACAACTACTACTACTACTACTTCTTCTTCTACTACTGTGGCTACTACTACTACTTCTTAAACAAAAACTACTACTGCTACTACTACTGCTAATACTACAACTGCTACTACTATTACTGCTACTGCTACTGCTACTACTCCTACAACTATTGCAACTACCACTTCAGTTACTACTGCTACTACTACTCCAGCTACTACTTTGACTACTACTCCTGCAATAGCTACTATGGCTACCACTACCCCAACTACTGCTACTACTATTACTACTGCTTTAACTACTACTACTACAGCTACAACTGCTACACCAGCTACTACTGCTACTACTTCTACTACTATTGCTGCTAATAATGTTGGGACTGTTGCAACTACTACTACTACTGCAACTACGACTACTACTATTGCTACTACAACTAATTCAACTACTACTACTACTACTAATACTACTACTACTAATATTGGTACTACTACTACTACAACTTCTGCCACTTCTACTGCTATTACTACTACTACTACTACTCCTAATACACCTACTATGAATATTACTATTACTAATAGTACTACTACTACTAATAGTACTACTACCATTACTATTACTACTACTACTCCTACTACTACTACTACAAGTACTACTACTACTACTACTAGTAATATTACAATTGCCGCTCCTACTACTACTATTACTAACACTATAACTCCCACTACTGCTCTTGCTACTATTGCAACGGCTAGTATCGCTACTACTACTACTACTACTACTACTACTACCACTCCTACTATTACTAGTGCTACTTCTAGTACTACAACTACTACTACTACAACTACTACTATTATTGCTACTACTGCTACTCCTACTACACCTCGTACTGTTCCTACTGCTGCTCCTATTACTACTAGTCCAACTGCTACTAGTCCAACAACAACAAGAACTACTACTACTATTACAACAACAACTACTACTACAACAACTACTACTTCTACAACAACTACTAGTACCATTGGTACTGTAGCTGCTACTACCACGACTGCTACTACTACTACGACAACTACTTCTACTACTACTACTAGTTCTACAACTACTACTATTGCTGCTACTACTACAAGTACTACAACTACTATTTTTGCTACTACTGCTGCAGCTACCACTATTACATCTAATACACCTACTACAACTACTACTATCACTACTACAACTACTACTATTGCTACCACTACTACTACAACTACTATTACTATTATTGCTGCTGCTATTCCTACTACTACTACTACTACTACAATTACTGCTCCTCCTCCTCCTCCTCCTACAACTACTATTACTACAGCTACTCTGACTCCTATTACTAATCCAATGACTGCTCCAACTAGTTCTACTACAACTATAACTTCTACTTGTACTACTACTACAATTACTACTACTATAACTCATGTTACTGCTACTACTTCAACTACTACTACAACTACATCTACAACAACTATTGCTACTGCTACTATTACTACTAGTACTACTATGACTACAGCAGTTAATAATACAACTACTACAACAAAACTACTTATGTTGTTGTTGCTAGTACTACTAGTGCTACTGCAACTTCATTTGCTGCGACTGCTGCTATTGCTACTGCTACTTCTACTGCTGCTGCTCTTAGAACTACTACTACTGTTCCAACTCTTGCAACTGCTACTTGCTACTGCTGCTCTTGCAACTACTATTGCTGCTGCTCTTCCAACTACTATTGCTGCTGCTCTTCCAACCACTACAACGACCACCACTACTACTACTACGAGTATTACTACTACTACTAGTACTACGGCTATAGCTCCTGCTACTACTACGACAACTAATACTACTATTATTACTACTAAAACTAATACTACTACTATGACTACGACAACTACTAGCTGTACTACCAATATTACTACTACTACTACTATTACTGCTACAATTACTACTACTATTACTACTACTACTAATAATAATAAAACTACAACAATAACAACAACAACTGCTACTACCACTACTACTACTACTACTACTACTACTACAACTACTACTACAACAACTACTACTACTACGACTAGTACTACTACTACTACTACTACTACAGCTATTACAACTACTATTGCAAGTACAACTATTACTACAACTCTTACTTCTACTCCGACAACTACTATTATTACTAATACAACTATTATTACTACTACTGCTGCTACTACAACTACTATACTGGTACTACTCTGAGCACAACTACTACTACTACAACAATTACTGCTACTACTTCTGCCACTTCTATTGCTATGTCTCCTTCTCCTACTGCTACAATTACAATTACTACTACTACTATCACTGCTGCTACCATTGCTGCTATTTCAATTACTATTGCTACTACCGCTACTTCTACTACTACTACTACCGCTACTGCTACTACTCCTACTACTACTCATACTACTACCATGATTACTATTACTACTGCAGCTACTGCTACTAATAATACCACTACTTTTACTACTAGTACTAACTATTACAACTATTACAACTACAACTATTGCTACTACTAATTTTGCTACTACTCCTACTTCAATTACTACAACTACTACTACTGCTACTACTGCTACAACTACTACTGCAAGTACTACTATTACTACTACTGCTAATACGACTACTACTACTACAACTATTTCTTCAACTACTACTATTACTACTACTACTACTACTACTACTACTACTACTACTACTAGTACTACTACTACTATTATTTCTCCTGCTACTGCTGCTCGTACTACTACTACTACTCATGCTGCTGCTTCAAGTGCCGCTACTTCTACTACGACTACCACTACTACTATGGGTACCACTCCAACTACTATTGCTACTATTATAACACTTCTGCTACAACAACTACTACTTGAACTACTACTACTCCTACTACAACTACTACAACGACTATTACAACTACTACTACAATTAATACAAATTCTCCTACTACAACTACTAATACTACTAGTACTGCTACACCTACTACTAGACTAATACTTTTACTACTAGTATTACTAACACAACTGTTACTACTACTACTACTAGAACTATGACTACTACTACTACTGCTGCTACTACAAATAATTCTACAGCTACTACTACTGCTACTACTACTGCTGCTGCTGGTGCTGTTGCTGCTGCTACAAATAGAACTTCTACTGCTACTTCAACTACTGCTGCTGCTACTACTACTACTACTATTACTACTACGACTACTACTATTACTGCTACTTCATCTACTACTACTACTACTATGATTATTACAACAACTACTACTATTACAACTACCACTACGGCAACTACTAGTACTACTTTTGCAACAACTACTACTACTACTGTTACTACTAGTACAACACCTACACCTACGCCTACTACTACTACTGCAACCAATACAATTGCTACTGCTACTACTATTACTACTACTACTACTACTACTAAAGCTGCTACTACTACTGCAACTACAAGTACTACATCTGCAACTACTACTACTACTACTACAAATGCTGATACTATTACCACAACTATTAAAATTCCTAATACCACTACTACTTCTACTACTACTACTACTACAACTACTACTGATACGACTGCTACTAATGCTACTACTGCTACTACTACTACTACCACTACTGCTACTACTACTCCCGCTATTACTTCTACTACTACTACTACTATAACTACTCTTGTTACAACTACTTCTACTCGTACTACTACTTCTACTACTCCTAATACTACTACAGCTACTGCTGCTGCTACTACTACTACTGCTGCTGCTGCTGCTGCTGCTGCTACTACTACTACCGCTACGCCTAATACACCTACTACAAATACTAATATTGCTAATAGAGATACTACAATGATTACTACTACTTCTGTTATTATTACTACTACTGCTACTACTACTACTACTACAACAACAACAACAACTACTACTACTAGCATTAAAGCTACCACTCCGACAGCTACTATTAGTAATACTGCAACAACCACTACGACTCTTACTACAATTGCTACTGCTACGACAGCTACTCCTCCTCCTCCAACTACTAATACGGCTACTAGTACTACTACTTCTATTACTGCTACTGCTACTACAACTATTGCTACTACTGCTACTACTACTACTACTACTACTACTAGTACTCGTATTGTTCCTACGACAACTCCTACTATTACTACTATTGCTGCTGCTATTACTACTATTACTATAACTACTACTAAAACAATAGTAACTACTTATAATAGTACCACTAGTAGTACTGCTACTGCAGCTTCTACTGCCATAACTGCGACTACTACTACTACTAGCACTACTACTAGCACTACTACTACTACTATCACTGCAACTGTTACAACTACTATAACTACTATTACTGCTACCACTTCCGCTAGTACCACTATTACTCCTAATACACCAACTACAACTACTACCATTACTACTACTATTGTTACTACTACTACTACCACTACAGATGTTGCTACTACTACTTCTACCACTACTTTTACTACCATCACTTCTACTACTACTACTACTTCTACAGCTACTTGTACTACTACTCCTATTACTACTACTACTCCTCCTAATTCTAATACTACTACTATAGCTGCAACTACTACTACTACTACTACTATTTCTACTGCTACTACTACTACTTCTACTGCTAATCCTACTACTACTCCTACTACTACTCCTACTACTACCACTACAAATACTCCTACTACTTCTACTACTATTACTACTACAACTCCTGCTACTGCTACTACTTCTATAACTACTACAACTACAGGTACAACAACAGCTGCTACTGCTACAACAACTACTACTCCTGTAAATACTATTACTTCTACAACACAACTACTTCTACTGTTGTTGCCACTGCTACTAGTGCTACTACAACAACATTTGCTATGACTAGTGCTACTACTACTACTCCTACTGCTACTGCTACTCCTACAACTACTACATTCTATTGCTTCTCTTGCGACTACTACTGTTACTACTTCTAGGATGACCACTACGACTACTACTATGAGTATTACTACTACTACTACAACGACGACAATAATAACTTTTTCTGCTCCAACTACTAATACTTCTGCTATAGCTGCTGCTACTAGTGCAACAGCTACTAGTACTACTTCAAAAACTAATACTACTCCTAATACTCCTACTACAATGACTACTACTACTACTACTACTACAACAATAAGAACTATTTCTGGTCATACTAATACTGCTGCTGCTGCTGCTACTACTAGTACTACTACCACCACCAACACCACTATTACTAATACTGCTACTACTACTACTACTTCTACAACTAATACTACAACTATTGCAACTACAGCTGCAAGTACTATTAGTACTACTGCAATTACTTTTACTCCTACAATTACTATTATTACTAATACTACTATTATTACTACTACTGCTGCTGCTACAACTACTATGACTTCTACTACACCAAAACTACAACTCCTACTACAACTACTGCTGCTACGACTATTACTGCTACTACTTCTACTACTTCTACTTCTATTTCTCCTCCTCCTCCTACTACTACTACTAACACAATTACTACTACTACAGCTTCTGCTGCTACTGTTGTCAGTACTACCATTACAGCTTTTTTTATTACTATTGCTACTACCACTACTTCTACAGCTACTCCTACTTCTACTCCTACAACCACTACGATTAATATTAGTTCTGCAACTACTGCTACTACTAATACTACTATTACTACTGTTGCTGCTATTGCTGTTACTACAACTACAACTATTGCTACTTCTACTACTACTCCTACTACTATTACTACTTCTTACTACTACTATTACTACTCCGGCTATTAGTACTACTACAACTACTCCTACAACAATAACTACTACTGCTACTACTAATAATACTACTATTACTTCAGCTGCTACTGCTGCTGCTTCTACAGCTACTACTACTGCTGCTTCTACTACTACTTCTAGTACTACTACTATCACTACCACTACTCCTTCTAGTACTACTACGATGACTAGTACTCCTACTACTACTACTACACTACTACTCAACTACTACTACTTGACTTATTACTACTCCTAAAACTACTACTATTACTAGTACCAATACTACTACTACTGCTACTACCACTACAACCACTCCTATTGCAACTACTGCTACTCGTAATAATACCATTACTTCGACTAATACCACTATTACTCCTATGACTGCTACTAAAAATACAACTGATGCTACTACTCCTCCTATTACTATGACTATTACTACTACTACTATAATTAATACAAATTTTCCTAGTACAACTACTAATACTTCTAGTATTACTACCCTTACAACTACACTAATACTTCTCCTACTAGTACCATCGATGCTACAGTTACTACTACTACTACAACAACAACAACTACAACAACAACAACTACTACTACTACTACAACTAGAACATCTACTGCAACTTCTAAGACTATTGCTGCTAATACTACTAATACTACTACTACTAGTACTACTACTAGTACTACTACTACTACTACTACTACTACTACTACTACTACTACTACTACTACTACTACTACTACTACTACTACTATTGCTACTACAACGACTACAACATCTACTACTACTACTCTTACAATGACTACTACAACCACTACGGCAGCTACTAGTACTACTTCTGCAACTACTATTACTACTACTATTACTACTACTACTACACCTACACCTACTACTACTGCTGCTACACTAACAACTACTGCTACTACTACTGCTATGACTACAACTTCTAATATGACTACTACTATTACAACAACTACTACTCCTACTACTGCTTCTCCTACTACTACTACCACTACACCTACTACTACTACTATTACTATTACTACTACTACTACAACTTCTACTAATACTGCTACAACTACTTCTAATCCTACAACTACTACTACTCCTACTTCTACTGCTACTATGACTACTATAACTACTATTACAACTACTACAATGACTACTACTACTACTATTACTATATGGTTACTATTTCAACTACCACTGCTATTACTACTTCCACTATGACTACTACTAGTACAACGTCTACTACCTCCACTACAACTATGACTGCTACTGCTACTACCCTACTACTTTTGCTACTACAAATACTACAATTACTACTACTAATACTAAAACTACTACTACTACTATGACTATTGCTACTACTCCTACATCTACTACTACTACTACAAATAATACTATTACTACTACTACTTCTACTATGACTTCTTCTACCACTTCTACAAGTACTACTACCACTACTACTACCACTACTATTACTACTACTACTACTACTTTAACAGCTGCAACAACTACTACTTTTGTTGTTTCTCCTACTACTACTCCTACTACTACTATGACTGCTCCAACTATGAGTACTACTACTATTACTACTACTAAAATTACTATTGCTATTACTACTGCTTCTCCTAGTCCTATTACACTCCTACAACTACTTCTATTACTGTACTACAACTAATACTGCTAGTATTTTGACTATTACAACAACTACTATTTCTATAACTATTACTACTTCTACTGCTACTCCTACTCCAATTACTACTCCTACTACTACTCCTACTATGACTACTAGCACTTCTACTACTATTACTATTACTAGTATTACAACAACAACAACAATAACTACTAGTACTACTTCTACTTCTACTACTACTATTGCTACTAGTGCTACTACAACAATAACTACTACTAACACTACTACTACAACTGATAATACGACTACTACTACTACCAGAACTACTAATCCAACTACAACAACTATTGCTACTACAAGTAGTAGTAGTACTACTACTACTAATAATAATAATAACAATAATACAACTACTACTTCTACTTCTACTACAACTACAACTACAACCACAACTACTACTATGACTACTACAACTACTTCTATAGCTATTACAATAATAAATACTACTACTACTGCTACTACTTCCACAACAACTACTGATATGACTACTAAAATAACTAATACTGCCACTACTACAACTCCTACAATAACTACTCCTACTCCTACTACTACTAATACAACTACAAATACTACTACTACTCTTATGACTACTACAACTGCTTCTACAACAACTACTACTACTCCTACAACTATGACTATTACTACTACTACCATAATTAATACAAATTTAGCTACTACAACTACTAATACTGCTACTACTACTACTCTACTTCTTGTACTACCACTATTACTAATACTAATATTACTACTACAATAACAACTACTACTACTATTGTTGCTGATGCTGCAACTACTACTACTACTACTACTACTACTACTACTACTACTACTACTACTAGTACTAGTAGTAGTAATGGTAGTATGAGTAGTAATAGTAGTAGTAGCACTTGCAGTAGTATAAGTAGGAGTAGGAGTAGGAGTAGGCATCATAGTAGCTATAGTAGGAGCAGGAGTAGTTGTAGTTGTGGCAGGAGCCAGAGTAGGAGTAGTAGTAGTATTAGTTGTAGTAGTATGAGTAGTAGTAGTAAGAGTAGGAGTTGGAGCAATAGTAATTACAGCAGTGGTAGTAGTAGTTATTACAGGAGTAGTTGTAGCAGAAGGAGTTTGAGTAGGAGTAGTAGCAATTGTACTAGTAATAGAAGTAGTAGTAGTAGCAGCTACTGCAATAGTAGTGGTAGTAGTAGTAGTAGTAGCAGGAGGAGGAGTAATAAGAGTAATAGTGGTAATAGTAGTAATAATAGTAATAGTAGTAGAAGTACCAGTAGTAGTGGTGGCAATTGTACAAGTAGTAGCAGTAGTAGTAGGTGTAGTAGTAGGTGTAGTAGTGGTTGTAGCAGTTGCAGTTGTCGAAGCAGTGGCAACAGTAGGAGTTGGAGTAGGAGTGGCAATCCGAGTTGGAGTAGTAGTAGTAGTTCCATTAGGAGTAGTAGTAATAGAAGTAGGAGTAGGAGTAGTAGGAGGAGGAGGAGGAGGAGGATGAGGAGGAGGGGGAATAGTAGTAGTACAAGTCGTGGGAGTAGGCATACGAGTGGAAATAGGAGTAGTGGTATTAGCATTAGTTGTAGTAGTTGGAGTGGCCGTATTTGTAGTAGTTGGAGTAGTAGGAGTAGTAGGGACAGTATCAGCAATAGCAATAATCGTAGTAGAAATAGTAACGATAGTGGTAGTAGTTGTCATTGGAGTACTACTACTAGTAGTAGTTGTTGTAGTAGTAGTAGTAATAGTAGTAGGAGTAGATGTAGTAGTAGTTGTAGTAGCAATAGTAGTAGTAGTAGTAGCAGCAGAAGTCATAGTCGCAGTAAGAAAAGTAGTAGTATTTGGACTAGTAGTTGGTGTGGGAGATGGAGTTAGACTAGTAGTAGCAGAAGTAGTACTAGTACTAGTAGTATTAGTCACACTAGTAGTAGTAGTAGTAGAAGTAGGGGTAGTTGTTGTAGTAGTAGTTGTAGTGGTTGTAGTTGTAATAATAGTAGTAGTCATAGTAATTGAAGCAATAGTAGCAGAAGTATTAGTAATAGTAGTAGTAGTAGTAGTAGTAGAAGTAGTTGTAGTAGAGGTAGAAGCGGTAGTAGTATTAGCAATAGTAGTGGCAGAAGTAGTAGCAGCAGGAGTAGTAGTAGTAATAATTGTAGTTGTTGTAGCAGTAGTAGTAGTAGCAGAAGTAGTAGTAGTTGTTGAGGTAGTAATAGTTGTAGTAACAGTAATAGCAGTAATAGCAGTAGCAGTAATTCTAGTAGCAAAACTAATAGTAGGTTTAATTTTAGGAGCAGGAGCTAGTATATGAGTAGTAGCAGTAGCAGTAGCACTACTAGTAGTAGTAGTAGCAGTAGCAGTAGTAGTAGTAGTATTAGGAGTGGGTGCAGTAGTAGTAGTAGTAGTATTAGTAGTAGTCTTAGCAATAATAGTAATAGTAGTAGTAGTAATAGTAGTACTAGGAGTTGCAGCTATAGCAGCAGCAGCAGTAGTAGCATTAGTAGCAGTAGCAGTGGCAGCAATAGGGGTAGAAGTAGCAGTAGAAGTGGTAGTAGTAGTTGTAGTAGTAGTAGTAGCACTAATAGCTGTAGTAGTAGTAGTTGTAATAGTAGTAGTAGTAGTAATACAAAGAGGAGTAGTAGTAGTAGTAGTAGTAGTTGCAATAGGAGAAGGTGTAGGATTAGGGGTAGTAGTAGGAGCAGTAGTAGTAGTAATAGTAGTAGTAGGCCTAGTAGTAGTAGTACCGAGAGGAGTAGTAGTAGTAGTGGTAATTGCTGTAGTAGTAGTAGCAGTTGTTATAGTTGTAGTAGCGGTAGTAGCAGTACTAGTAGTATAAATAATAGTAATC
>RXID01021566.1:0-22583 GCA_005019695.1 Trichopus zeylanicus subsp. travancoricus
GCAGAAGTAGTAGTATGGATAGTAATAGGAGTAGCAAGTGGGGTAGGAGTATTAGTAGAAGTAGTAGTATCATAGTAGTTGTAGTAGTAGTAGCTGCAGTAGTTGTACTAGTGGGAGGATTAGTAGTCGTAGCAGTAGTGGTTGTAGTAGTAGTAGTAGTAGTAGTAGTAGCAGTTATAGTAGTAGTAGAAGTAGTAGTAGTAGTAGTAGTAGTAGTAGTAGTAGTAGTAGTAGCAGTAGTAGTAGTAGTAGTAGTAGTAGTAGTAGTAGTAGTAGGAGTAGTAGTAGCAGTTGTTGTAGGAGTAGTAGTTGTAGTGGGAGAGGTAGTTGTAGTAGTAGTAGGAATAGTACTAGTAATAGAAGTAGAAGTTGTAGTAGTGGTAGCTGTACTAGTATTAGTAGTTGAAGTAGTAGTAGTAGTAGTAGTAAAAGTAGTAATAGTATCAGTAGTAGTGGCTGTAGTAGTAGTAGGAGTAGTAGTACTAGCAATTGAAATAGTAGTAGTTTAAGTAGAAGTAGTAGTTGCAATAATAGTAGTTGTAGTAGCAGTTGTAGTAGTAGTAGCTTTAGTAGTAGTAGTGGTAGTAGTAGTAGTTGTAGTAATAGTAGTAGTATCAGTAGCAGTAGTGGAATTAGTAGTAGTAATATTAGTAGTAGTTGTTGTTGTAGTAGCAGTAGTGGTAGCAATAGTAGTGGTTGTAGGAGTAGGAGTAGTAGTAGTTGTTGTTGTAGTTGTAGTAGTAGTAGTAGTAGTTGTTGTTGTTGTTGTAGTAGTGGTAGTCTTATTTATGGTACTTGTAGTAGTAGTAGTTGTAGTAGTTGTAGTAGTAGTAGAGTAGTAGTTATTGTTGAAATAGTCGTAGTACTAGTACTAGTAACAGTAGTAGTGGTAGCGGAAGTAGTATTAATAGTAGTACTAGGAGTAGTAGTTGTAGCAGTAGGAGGAGTAGTAATAGTTGTAGGAGTAGTAGTACTCGTAGAAGTAGTAGTTGTAGTTGTAGTAGTAGTAGTGGTAGTAGTAGTAGTAGTAGTAGCAGCAGCAGTAGTAGGGCCAGCATAAGTAGCATTTGCATTAGTAGTAGTAGTAGCAGTAGTAGTAGTTGTTGTAGTAGAAGTAGTCGTAGAAGTAGTAGGAGTAGTTGTAGCAGCAGTAGTAGTTGTTGTAGTTGTCCAAGTAGTTGTTGCAGTAGTAGTAGTAGTAGAAGAAGTAGTAGTTGTAGTAGTATTGTTATTATTACAATTATTATTATTATTAGTAGTAGTTGTTGTTGTGGTAGGAGTAGTAGTTGCAGTTGTAGAAGTAGTAGTAGTTGTGGTGGTAGGAGTCGTCCTTTTAGGAGTATAAGAAGTAATAGTAGTAGTTGTAGTTGTAGTAGTACTCATAGCACTAGTAGTAGTAGTCGAAATAGTAGTTGTAGCAAGAATAGTATTACTAGGCAGAGTAATAGTGGTAGAAGTACTAGCAGTAGGAGTAGGAGTAATAGTAGGAATAGTAATACGAGTAGGAGTAGTAGTAGTAATAAGAATAAGAGTATAAGTAATAGTAGTTGTACTAGCAGTAGGAGTTGTAATGTGTGTAGAAACAGGAGTAGAAGTTGTAGTAAAGGTAATAGTAATAGTAAGAGTAGTAGAAGTAATAGTAGTAGTAGTAGTAGTAGTAGTAGTAGTTGGAGTAGTCTTAGGATGAGCAGCAGAAGTAATTGTAATGCCAGTAGTAATAGTAGTCGTAGTAGTAGTAATTGTAGTAGTAGTGGTATTAGTACTAGTAGAAGTGGTAGAAGTAGTACTAGTAGCAAAAGTATTAGTCGGAGTAGAAGTAGTTGTAGCAGTGTCAGTAGTAGCTGTAGTAGTAGAAGTAGTAGTAGTAGTTGTTGAAGTAGCAGTAGAAGTTATAGTAGTAGTAGTAGCAGTAGTAATAATAGTAGTCGAAGTAGTAGTAGCAGTAGTAGTAATAGTAGTTGCAATACCAGTATTTGTAGTGATAGTAGTAGCAGTAAAAGTAGTAGTTGTAGTGGTAGTAGTTGCAATAAGAGTAGCAGTTGTAGTGGCAGTCATAGTAGTAGCAATAGCTATAGTAGTTATCGTAGTAGTAATAGTGGTAGTTATAGTAGAGTAGTAGTAGAAGAAGTTGTAATAGTCGCAGTAGAAGGTGTAGCAGAAGCATCAGCAGGAGCAACAGTAGTAGTAACAACAGTAGTTGTCGTTGTAGCAATAGCTGTAGCAGTAGTGCTAGTAGTAGTAGTAGTAGTAGTAATTGTAGTAGTAGTAGTTGTTCTTGTTGTTGTAATAGTTGTTGTAATAGTAGTAGGAATTCAAAGTAGTATTGGTAGTTGTAGTGGGAGTTGGTTTAGGAGCAGAAGTATCAGTAGTAGTAGTAGGGGTAGAAGTTGTAGTAGGAGTATTAGTAGTAATAGTTGAAGTAGCAGTAGTAGCAGTAATAGTAGAGGTAGCAGTAGTAATAGGAGTGGTAGTAGTAATAGTTGCAGTAGTAGTTGTAACAGGAGTAGTAGTAGTAGTGGTGGTAGTTGTAGCTATAGTAGTAGAAGAAGTAGTAATAATAATAATAGCAGTCGTAGTTGTCGTAATAGTAGTCATAGTAATAGTAGTTGTAGTGATAGTAGTAGTAGTATTGGGAGTAGTAGTAGTAGTAGCCGTAGTAATAAGAGTAGTAGTGGAAATAGCAATCGTAGCAGTAGTTGTTGTAGTAGTGGTGGTCGTTGTAGTAGTGGTGGTAGTAGTAGTAGTAGTAGGAAAAGCAACAGCAGTAGGAGAAGTAGTAGTTGTACCAGCTATAGCTGTAGTACCAGAAGTAGTTGATGTTGTAGTTGTAATAGTAGTAGTAGTATTAGTAGTAGTATTAGTAATAATAGAATTAGTATTTCCAATAGTAGTAGCAGTTGTAGTAGTAATAGTAGTAGTAGTAGTTGTAGTAGCAGTAGCAGTAGTAGTAGGAGTTGGAGGAGTAGTAGTAGTAATAGTAGTAGTTTTAATAGGAGGACAAGTAGTAGTAGTGGCAGCAGAAGTAGCGGTTGCAGTTGTAGTAGTAGTAGTAGTGGCAGCAGAAGTAGCGGTTGTAGTTGTAGTAGTAGTATTATTAATAGTAATAGAAGCAGCAGTTGTAGTAGTAGTAGTAACAGTAGTAGTAGTAGTAGTAGTAGCAGCAGTAGTAGTAGTAACGATAATAGCAGTAGTAACAGTTGCCTCAGCAGTAGTTGTAGCAGTAGTTTTACTCATAGTAGTAGTACTATAATATTAGTGGCAGTCATAGTAGTAGTACCAATAGTAGCAAAAATAGTAGCAGTAGTAGATGTAGTTATGTTAGTAGTCGTGGCAGCCATCTTAGCAGTGGCAACAGTAGTAGAAGTAGTAGTGGTTGTTGTAGTAGTTGTAGTACTAGCAGTAGTAGAAAGAGCAAAACTTGCTATAGTAGTAGTGGAGCCGTAGTAGTAGCCATGGCAGCAATTGTAGCAGAATTAGTAGTAGTAGAAGTGGTAGTAGTAGTAGTAGAAATAGTAGTTGTAGTCAGAGTATTAGTAGTAGTTCTAGTAGTAATAGTGGTAGTAGCAGTAGTATTACTAATAGTTGTAGTAGTAGCTGAAGTAATAGTTGTAGTCATAGTAGAAGTTGTGGTTATAGTAGTAGTAGTAGTAGTAGTAGTAGTAGTACCCATAGTACCAATTGTAGTTATAGTAGTCATAGTTGTTGTTGTCGTAGTAGTAGTAGCAATGGTAGTGGTAGTACTACTTGTAGCAGCAGTAGTAGTAGTAGTAAAAGTTATAGTAGTTGTACTAGTAGTCATAGTAGTAGTAGTAGAATTACTAGCAAGAGGTGTAGCGGTAGTAGTAGTAGTAGTTTTTGTTGTTGTAGCAGCAGTAGTAGAAGTAATAGTAGTGGTAGCAGTAGTGGTGGTAGTAGTAGTTGTTGTCATAGTTGTAATATTAGTTTTTGTTGTCAAATGAGTAGTAGCCGAAGTGGTAGTAGAAGTAGTAGTATTAGTGTTAGTAGGTATAGCAATAGTGGTAGTAGAAGTTGAAGTTGTAGTAGTATTAGTTATTGTAGTAGCTGCAAGTGCAGCAGAAGTAATAGTTGTTGTTGTAGTTGTAGTAGAAGTTGTTATAGTTGTGGTAATAGTATAAGTAGTAGCAGTAGAAGTAGTAACAATAGTCATAGTTGTAGTAGTAGTAGTAGTAGGACTAACAGTAGTAGCAGCAGTAGTTGTTGTTGTAGCAGAAGTACAAGTAGTAGAAGTTGCTATAGTAGTAGTACTAGTAGCAGCAACATCAGTATTGGTAATAGAGGTAGCAATAGTAGTAGCAGCAACCGCTGTAGTAGTAGCTATAGTGGTAGTAGTTGTAGTAGTCGTAGCAGCAACAGCAGCAGCAGCAGTAGTTCTAGTCGTGTAGTACTAGCAATAGTAGTTGTAGTAGCAACAGTTGTATTAGTAGTAGTAGCAGTACTATTTGTAGTAGCAGCAGTAGTTGTTGTAAAAGCGGTAGTAGTAGTAGTACTATTGGTTGTTGTTATAGCAACAGCTGCAGAAATGGTAATAGTGGTTGAAGTAGAAGTACTTGTAGTAAAAGTAGTAGTAATAGTAATAGTAGAAGTATTAGTTGTAGTAGAAGCACTAGTAGCAGTTATTGTACTAGTAGTAGTAGTGGTGGTGGTGGTGGTGGTTGTAGTAGTAGTATTAGTAGTAGTAGTACTAGTAATGGTTGTTGTAGTAGTAATGGTAGTTGTTGTGGAAGTAAAAGTAGCGTTAGTATAAGTCATAGTGGTAGTTGTAGAAGTAGCAGTAACTATAGTAAGAGTAGTCATAGTAGTAGTAGTAGCAGTAGTAGCAGTACCAGTAGGAGTACTAGTAGCAATAGTAGTAGGAGAAGTAGTAATAGTCACAGTATTAGCAATAGTAGTAGGAGAAGTAGTAATAGTCACAGTATTAGCAGTAGTAGTAGTTGCAGTAGTAACAGAAGTTGTAGAAGTAGTACTAGTAGTAGAAGTAGTGGTAGTAGTAGTAGTAGTAGTAAAAGTAGTAGTAAAAGTAGTAGTCGTAGTAGTTGTAGCAACAGTAGTTGAAGTAGCGATAGTAGTAGTAACTATTGTAGAAGTTGTTGTAATAGTAGTAGTGGCTGTAGTAGTAGAAGTAATAGTTGTAGTAGCAGTAATAGTAGTAGAAGCAGTAGTAGTAGTAGTAATAATTGCAGAAGTAGTAGTAGTTGTGGTAGTAGCTGAGTTAATACTAGCAATAGTAATACTAGTTATAGAAGTAGTAGTAGTAGCAGTAGTTGTATTTGTAGGAGTAGCAGAAGTTGTAGTAACAGAAGTAATATTAGTAGTAGCCGCTTTTGTAGTACTAGTAATTGTAGTAGTTGTAGTAGCTTTAGTAGCATCGTTAGTAGGTGAGGTAGAAGTAATAGTAATAGCTATTGTTAGAGTAGCAGCAGCAAGAATTGCAGCAGTAGTAGTTGTTGGAAGTACTTATCGCAATAGTAGCAGTAGTAGCAGAAGTAGTAGTATTAGCGGTAGTCGCAGTTTAGTAGTAGTGGTAGTAGTAGGAGTACTAGTAGTAGCTGCAGTAGTAGTAGCAATAATAGTTGTAGTAGCAGCAACGGTTGTAATTGTAGATGTAATAAAAGTAGTATTAGCAGTATTAGTAATAGTAGTTGTTATTGTAGTAGTTGTAGAAGTAATAATAGCAATAGGTGCAGCATGAGTAGCAGTAGTAACAGTAGTAATAAATATAGCTGTACTTGTAGTAGTAGTAGTATTAGTAGTCGCAATTGTAGTAGTTGCAGTAGTAGTAGTCTTAGTAGAAGTAGCAGTAGCAGTAGCAGAAGTTGTAGTAGTAGCACTAGTAGCAGCAGCATTAGTAGTAGGAGTAGTACTAGCAGTAATGGTAGCAGTAGTATTAGTAGTAGTAGAAGTAAACAGTTGTAGAAGTGGTAGTAGTATTATTAGTAGGAGTAGTAGTAGTTGCAGTAGCAGTAGTAGTTGCAGTAGCCGCAATAGTTGTGGTAGTAGTAGTATTAGTAGTAGTTGTAGTCGTAGTACCAATAGTAGTAGTAGTAGTCACAGTGGTAGTGGCAGTTGTAGTAGTACTAGCATAGTAGCAGCAAAAGTAGAAGTGGTAGCAGTAGTAGGAGTAATAGTAGTAGAAGCAATAGCAGTAGCAATAATAGGTGCAGAAGCAATAGAAGTAGTAGTTGTAGTAATAGCTACAGCAATAGTAGAAGTAGTTGTTGTAATAGTAGTAGTAGTAGCGGTAGTAGTAGCAGCACTAACAACAATAATAATAGTAGTAGTAATAGTAGTAGTAGCAGCAACAACAATAGTAGTTGAAGTAATAGTAGTAGAAGTAGTTGTAGTTGTTGTAGTTGTAATATTAGTATTTGTAGCAGAAGGAGTAGTTGTAGAAGTAGTAGTTGTAGTAGCAACAGTTGTAGTTGTTGTAATGTTAGTATTTGTAGTAGTAGTAGCAGGAGTAGTAGTAGTAGTAGCATTAGTATCTGAAGTAGTAGTAGTAGTATTGGTAGTGGAAGTAGAAGAAGAAGTAGTAGTAGTGTTAATCGTAGTAGCAGTAGTAGTTGTTGTTATTGTTGTTGTTGTTGTTGTAGTAGTAGTTGTTGTTGTAGTAGTTGTAGTAATAGCAGAAGTACTAGCAGCAGCTGAAGTAACAGTGGTCATAGTAGTAGTAATAACAGTAGTTGTAGTACTAGTAGCAGTAGCAGTAGCAGTAGTAGTTGGAGAAGTAATAGTAGTTGTAGTTGTTGTAGTAGTAGTTATAGCAACAGTAGTAGTTATAGTAGCAGTAGTAGTAGTAGTAATATTAGTAGTAGTATTAGCTGTAATAGTAGTTGTTGTGGTAGTAATAGTTGTAGTAGAAGTAGTAGTCGTAGTAGTAGTAGCTACAGTAGTGGAAGTAGCGGTAGTAGTAGTCGTAGTGGTGGTGGCAGTAATTGTAGTAGTAGCAATGGTAGTAGTAGAAGTAATTGTTGTAGTAGTGATAGTAGTTGAAGTAGTAGTAGTAATAGTAGTAGCAGAATTAACAGTACTAGCAGTAATAATAGCAAAACAATTAATAGTAGTAACAACAGTTGTTTTAGTAGAAGTAGTAGTAGTGATAGTTGTAGAACTTGTAACAGTAGTAATAGCAGCAGCTGAAGTAGTAGTACTAGCAGTAGAAGTTGCAGTAGTAGTAGTAGTACTAGTAGTAGCCACAGTAGTAGCAGTATTAGTAGTAATAGTAGTAAAAATTATAGTAGTAGTAGTAGTAGCTATAGTAGTACGGTATTAGTCGCAGTTGTAAGAGCAGCAACAACAGTATTAGTACTCGTAATAGCAGTAGTAGTTGTAGTTGTAGTAGTGGGTCGTAGTAGTAGTAATTGTAGTAGCAGTTGCAGTACTAGTGGAAATAGTTGTAGTAGTAGTAATAGTAGTATTAGTAACAATAGTAGTTGTAGTAGCAGTAACTATGGTAATAGTAGTCGCAGCAGCAGCAGCAGCAGTAGTAGTAGTCGCAGTAGTTGTAGTAGTAGTAGTGGGAGCAGCGGTAGTAGTAAAAGTAGTAGTAGCAATAGTAATAGCTATAGTAGTAGTAGTAGAAGCAGCAATAGTAGTAGCAGTAGTAGCAGTAATAGTAGTAGTTGTAGCAGTAGTAGCTGAAATAGTAGTAGTAGTAGTAGTCAAAGAAGACACAGTAGTAGTAGCAGCAGCTGCAGTAGTAGTAATAGTAGTAGCACCAATAGTAGTAGCTATAGTAGCAGCAGTTGTATTAGTTGTGGTAGTGGTAGTAGTAGGAAGAGTAGTAGTAGTAATGGTTGTAGTAGTCCTAGTAGTAGTAGTAGTAGTAGTAGTGGAAGTAGCAGTAGTGGAAGCAGATGTTGTTGCAGTAGTAATAGTAGCAGAAGTAGTAGTAGCAACAACAGTAGCAGCAGTAGTAGTTGCCATAGTAATAGTAGTATTAGTAGTAGTAGTAGCAATAGTTGTGGCAGTTATAGTAGTGGTGGTAGAAGTAGTAATTATAGTAAAAATAGTAGCAGTGTTGTAGCTGTAGAAGTAGTAGTTGCAGAAGTAGTACTAGGAGAAGTAGTAGTGGTAGATGTTGTTGTAGTTTTAGTAGCCACAATAGTAGTAGTACTAGTATTATTATTAGGTGTGGTAATAGTAGTAGTAGCAGCAGCAGAAGTACAAGCAGCAGTACTAGTAGGAGTGGTAGTAGTAGTACTAGTAGTAGTAGTAATAGTAGCAGTAGTAGTAGTAATAGCTGTAGTAGCAGCAGTTGTAGTAAATGTAGTAATAGCAGTAGTAGTAGCAGCAGCAATAACGACAATACTAGTAGCTTTGTTGAGTATAGTAGTTGGTAGCCCAGCAGCAGCAACGAGCAGTAGTAGTACTAGTGGAAATAGCGGTAGACGTAGTAGTAGTAGTAGTAGTAGTAGTAGTAGTAGTAGTAGTAAGACTAGTAGTAGTAGTAGTAGTAGTAGCAGCTGTAGTGGTAGTAGTAGCAGCTGTGGTAACAGTAGTAGTAGTAGTAGTAGTAGTAGTAGTAGTAGTAGTAGTATTGTTCGCAATTAGTAATAGTAGTCGTAGTAGTTGTAGCAATAGCTGTAGTAGTAGTAGTAACAGTAGTAATAGTAGTAGTAGTACAAGAAGAAGAAAAAGTAGTAGTACTAGTAGTAGTAGTAGTAGCAGTAGCAGTGGTAGTGATGGCAGCAGTAGCAGTAGGAGTAGTAGTATTAGTAGTATTAGTTCGAGTTGCAATAGCTCTAGGGCTACTTGTAGTAGTTATTGTTGTTGTATACTGCCACTACTACTACTATGACTTCTATAACTACTATAACTACTACCATTGTTGTTGCTGCTACTGCTCCAACCACTACTACTGCTGCTGCTGTTGCTACTATTACTACTAGTACTACCACTACATCAACAACAACTACTACTACTTCTATTACTAGTACAATTGCTACTACTACTGCGCCTACTATGGGCACTACTACCACTAACACTAATACTACTATTACTACCACTAATACCACTATTGGTATTGCTACTACTACTGCAACCAATCCTGCTCCTACAACGACTGCCACTACTACTTCTACTACTATTATTACTTCTACTGCAACTAATACTAATACTAATCCTAATACTCCAACTACTACTGCTACTAATACTAATACTAATCCTAATACTCCAACTACTACTGCTACTACTACTAATATTACTACAAGCATTACTACTACTACTACTCCTCCTAAGACTCCTCCTACTACTGCTATTTTTCCTGCTACTGCTGCTCCTACCAGCACTACTACTACTACTGCAACTACTATAACAAAAACAACAACAAAAGTAACAACAACAACAACAACAACAACTACTACTACTAATACTAATACTACTAATACTACTTCTACTACTAGTAGAATTGCTACTACTACTACTCCTACTATGGTTACTAGTAGAATTGCTACTACTACTAATACTACTATGGCTACTCCTATCACTAACACTAACACTACTAGTAGTAGTAGTGGTAGTAGTGGTAGTAGTTGTAGTAGTAGTAGTGGTGGTAGTAGTAGTTGTAGTAATGGTAGTAGTAGTAGTAGCAGCAGCAGTAGTAGTAGTAGGAGAAGTTGTAGGAATAGTAGCAGTTGTAGTAGTTGTCATTGTAGTAGCAGTAATAGTAGTAGTAATTGCTGTAATAATAGCAACAATAGTTGTTATAGTTGTAGAAATAGTAGTAGTAGTAGCAGTAACAGAAGTAATAGTAGTAGTAGTAATAGTACGAGCCGTAGCAATAGTGATTGCAATAGTAGTAGTAGTAGTAGTGGTAGTAGTAGTATTAGTAGTTGTACTGGTATAAGTAAGAGTAGTTGTGCCAATTGCTGTAGTAGTAGATGCCTTAGTAGTAGTAGTAGTAGCCATATCAGTAGCAATAGTACTAGTTACTGTAGGACGAGTAGAGGTAGTGGGAGTAGAAGTAGAAGTCGTAGTGGTAGTGGTAGTAGTAGTAAAAGTAGTAGTAGTAGTAGTGGTACTAGAGATAGTGGTAGTCGTTGTAATCGTACTAGTAGGAGTAGTAGTAGTAGTAGAAGTCATAGTACTAGTAGTAATATAAGTAGTAGTAGTAGTAGCAGCAGAAGTACTCATAGTAGTCACTATAGTAGTAGTAGCAAAAGTAGTAGTAGAAGTTGTAAAAGCAGAAGCCATATTAGCAGTTGTAGTAGAAGAAGTAATAGTAGTAGTAATAGTATAATTAGCAGTATTAGTGGCAGAAGTAGTTATAGTAGCAGCAACAACAGCAATAGTTGCAGTATAGTAGCAATGGTAGTGGTGGTAGAATAAGTTGCCGCAGTATTAGCAGTAGCAGTAGTAGCAGAAGAGTAGTAACAGCAGAAGCAGTAGTAGTTATAGTATTAGCGGTAGTAGTAGTTGTAGTAATAGTAGTGGTAGTTGTGTTAGTAGTAGCAGTAGTAACAGTAGCAGTTGTGGAATTAGTAGTAGTATTACTACTATTACTAGTAGTAGTAGTAATCATAATAGGAGTAGTCATAGAAATAGAACCAGTAGAAGTAGTAGCAGCAGTTGTTGTAGTTGTGACAGTAGTAGTAGTAGTAGTAGTAGTAGTAGTAGTAGTAGTCGTGGTGGTAGTAGCAGCAGTAATAACAATGGTAGTCGTAGTAGTGGTAGTAGTGGTAGTAGTAGTACTAGTAGTTTTTCTAGTAGTAGTAGTAGTTGTTGTTGTTGTAGCAGTAGAGAAGAAGAAGGTATAGTAGTAGGAAAAGAAGTTGGTATAGTAGTAGTAGTTGCGCTAGTAGCAATAGTAGTAGCTGCAGCAGTAGTAGTATTAGTAGTTGCGGTAATAGTTGCAGCAATAGCAGTATGACTAGTAGAAGAAGAAGTAGTAGTAGTAGTATGACTAGTAGTTGTAGTGGCAGTAGCAACTATTGTGGTAGTAGTAGGAGAAGGAGCTATAGCAGCAGTAGTAGTAATAGCGGTAGAAGTAGCAGCTGTAGTAGCAATAGTAGTAGAAGTAGTAGTAGTAGTAGTCATTAATGTAGTTTCTACTTGTAGTAGTAGTAACAAAAATAACTAGAAGAAGTAGTAGTAGTATTAGTATTAGTAGTAATACTAGTAGTAGCATAGTAGTAGTAGTAGCAGTAGTATTTGTTGGAGTAGCAGTAGTTCTAGTAACCAAAGTACTGATAGTAGTAATAGTTGTGGAAAAATTAGAAAACGTAGCAGTAGTAGCAGCATTAGTAATAGTAGTTGTTGTAGAAATACCAACAGTAGTCGTAGCTGTAATAGTAGTAGTTGTAGTTGTAGTAGTAGTAGTAGTTGCAATAATAGTAGTACTAATATTTGTAGCAGTAGTAGTAGTGGCAGTAGTAGCAGTAGGAGTAGTAGTAGTACCACAAGCAATAGCAGTAGTAGTAGAACTAGTAGCTACAGAAGAAGTAGCAGCAGAAGTAGTAGTAGTAGTAGTAGTAGTAGTCGTATTAGCGACAGAAGTAGTAGTAGTAGTAGTAATAGTAGTAGTAGTAGAGGTAGTAGTGGTAGCAGTAGCACAATTAGTAGCAGTAGTAGTTGTAGCAGCAGAAATAGTAGTAGTAGTAGTAGTAGTAGTGGTGGTGGTTATAGTAGTAGTAATAGTAGTACTACCAGTAGCAGAAGTAGTAGCAGCAGCAGTAGTAGCAAGAGAAGTAGTAGTAGTAGTTGAAAAAGTAGTAGTAGGGTAGCAGTTACAGTACTAGCAGCAGCAGTAGTAGTAGTAGTAGTAGTAGTAGTAGTAGTAGTAGTGACAGAAGTAGTAGTAGTAGTAGTAGTCGAAGTAGTAGTAGGGGTAGGAGTAGTAGTAGGAGTTGTAGTAGTAGGAGTAGTAGTTGGAGGACGAGTAGGAGTAGCAGCAATTGCAGTAGCAATAGCAGTCACTGTAGGAGAAGTAGTTGTAGCAGTAGTAGCAGTAGCAGCAGCAGTAATCGTAGTAGTATTGGTAGTTGTAGTAGCAGCAGTATTAGTAGTAGTACTTGGAGGAGGCATAGTAGTACAAGTAGGAGTTGGAGTAGGAGTAGTAGTAGTAATAGTAGTAGTAGTAGAGGTAGTAGGAGAAGTAGTTCCAATTGGAGTACGAGTAGTAGTAGTAGTTATAGTAGTAGAAATAGTAGTAGCAGAAGGAGAAGTCATAATAGTAGTAGCAGTGGTCGTAGTAGCTGTAGTAGTTGTAGTAGTAATAATAGTAGTAGTAGCAGTAATAGTACTAGTTGTAGTAGTAGTAGTAGCAGTGTAGTAGTAGCAGAAGTAGCTCGAGTTGTGGTCGTAGAAGTGGTAGGAGTGTTTGGAGTATTAGCAGTAGGAGTAGTAGTAGCAAGAGGAGGAGGAGGAGTAGTAGTAGTAGAAGTAGTAGCAGTAGTCGCACCAATAGTTGAAGTAGTAGTAGTTGTTGGAGAAGTATTTGTAGTAGTAGTTATAGTAATATGAGTTGTAGTTGTAGTACCAGTAGCAACAGTAGAAGTAGTAGTAGTGGCAGCTACAATAGTTTCAGTTTTGATAGCTGCAATAGTAGAAGAAGTAGTAGTAGCAGAAGTAGTTGTTGTAGTTGTAGTTGTAGCAGCAGAACTAGTAGTAGGAGTAGAAGTAGGAGTAGAAGTTGGAGTAGTAGTAGTTTTACTAGTAGTAGTAGCTATGGTAGGTGTAGTATTAGTAGTTGGAGTAGTAGAAGTGGTAGTAGTAGTAGTTATACGAGAAGTAGTAGTGGTAGTAGTAGTATTAGTAGTAGTTGTAGCAATAGTAGTAGTAGGAGTAGGAGTTGTAGTAGTATTAGTATAGTTGCAGTATTATTAGTAGTAGTTGTTGGAATAATAGTAGTAGTAGTAGTAGTAGTAGTAGTAGCCATAGTAGCTATTGTAGTCAAAGTAGTAGTAGTAGTGGTATTTTTTGTTGAAGTAGAAGTGGTAGTAGTAGCAATAGTAGTAGCTGTGTAATAGTAGGAGTAGTAGTAGCAGTAGTAGCAATAGTAGCAGTAGTAGTAGTTGTAGTAATAGTAGTAGTAATAGGAATAGTAGTAGTAGTAGTAATAGAAGTAGTTGAAGTAGTAGTGTAGTAGTAGTGTAGGGGTAGTAGTAGTAGCAGTAGTAGTAGAGGTTGCCGCAGAAACAGTAGTAGCAGTAGTACTTATTGTAGTACTAGTAATAGAAGTAGTAGCAGAAGTAGTTGTAATAGTAGCTGTAGTTGTAGGGGGAGTTGGAGTAGGAGTAGTAATTGGAGTAGTAGTAGTTGGATCTGGGGCAGTACTAGTATTAGGAGTTGTAGTAGGAGTAGGAGTTGGAGTACGAGTCATAGTAGCCATAGTAGTAGCAGGGGGAGTAGTCGTAGTAGCAGTAGTTGGAGTAGGAATAGGAATAGTAGTAGTAGTAGTAGCAGCAGCAGTAGTACTAGTACTCCTACTAATAATAATAGTAGTAGTAGGTGTAGTATTGGTATTAATAATAGTAGTAGTCGTAGTGGTAGTAGTAGTAATAGTAGTAGATGGAATTGGAATAGTATTAGTAGTTGTTGTAGTGGTAGTGGTAGTAGCAGTAGTAGCAGTCGTAGCAATGGTAGCAGTAGTAGTAGTAGTAACAGCAGTAGTAGTAGTACTAGTAGTTGTTGTTGTTGTTGTTATAGCAGTAGCAGTAGTGCTTGTAGTAGTTGTAGTAGCAACAATAATAGTAGTAGTGGTTGTTGTTGTGGTAGTTGTTCTAGTAGTACCAGTAGTGGCAGTTGTAGTAGTTGAAGTAGTAGTAGTAGTAGTAGTAGTAGGAGTAGGTTTCAGAGTAGGAATAGTCGCAATGGTGCTAGGAGTTGTAGTCATAGTAGTTCGAGTAGTAGTAGGTGTAGCAATAGAACTAGTAGCAGTAGTGGGAGTAGTAGTACGAATACATGTAGTAGTTGGAGTAGTAGGAGTTGGTGCAGGGGTTGTAGTAGTAGTAGTTGTTGTAGGAGTAGTAGAATGAGTAGCAACAGATGTAGTAGCAGTAGTCACAGTAATAGTGGAAATAGTAGTAGCTGGAGTCGTAGTAGCTGCAATAGTAGCAGTAGTAATTTTAGTAATAGGGGTCATAGTGGTAGTACCAGTAGCAACAGTAGTAGTAGTAGTAGTAGTAGTAGTAGTAGTAGCAGAGTAGTAGTTTGAGGAATAGTGGTGGTAGTAGTAGTAGAGCGAGTTGTGGCAGTAGTAGTAGCAGTAGTTGTTGTTGTTGTTGTTGTTGTTGTAGTTGTAGTTGTAGAGGTAATAGTAGCAGTAGTAGTAGAGGTAGTAGTTCCAGCAGTAGTAGGAGTATTATGGTTAGTACTATTATTAGTAGTAGTAGCAGTAATAGTAGTAGTAGGGGTTGTTGTGGCATTCGGCATAGGAGTAAAATTAGCAGTAGTAGTAGTAGTAGTAGTGTTAGTATTAGTATTAGTAGTACCCCTAGTAGTAGTAGTAGCAGCAATTGTACAAGTAGTGGAAGTAGTAGTAGTAGTAGTAGTCGAAGTAGTAGTAATAATAATAGTAGTAGTAGTGGTAGGAGCAGTAGCAACAATAATAGTTGTTGTAGTAATTGTAGTAGTAGAAGTCGTATTCTTAATAGTAGTAGTTGTGCAAGCTGTGGTAGTAGTTGTAGTCGTACTAGTAGTAGTAGTAATAATAATAATAACAATAATAGTTATAGTTGTAGTAGTAGTGGTGGTAGGAGCAGCAGTAGTAGCAACAGTAGTAGCAGTAATAGTCGTAGTAGAAGTCAAAGTAGTAGTTGTAGTTGTTGTAGAAGTCGTGGTAGTAGTAGCAGCAGTTGTTGTTATTGTTGTTGTCGTCAGAGTAGTAGTAGTAGTAGTAGTAATAGTAGTTGTAGAAGTAGCAGTAATAGCAGTAGTCGCAGTTGTAGCAGTAATGGTAGTGGCAATAGCAGCAGTAGCGAATGTTGTAGCGGAAGTAGTAGCAGTGGTAGCAAGAGCAATGGAAGTAGTAGCAGTAGTGGGTTTAATAGTAGCAATCATAGTAGTAGCGGAAGTAGCAGCAGTAGCAAATGTTGTAGTTGAAGTAGTAGCAGTAGTGGCCTTAATAGTAGCAATAGTAGTAGTAGCAGAAGTAACATCAGTGGTTCTAGTAGTAGAAGCAGTAACATTGGTTCTAGTAGCAGTAGTAGCAGTAGCTGCAGCAAAATTACTACTACTCTGACACCTACTTGTGCTACTACTATTCATACACCTAATACTACTACTGCTTCTCCTACTCCTACTGTTACTACTGCCACTTGTATTGCTACTACTGCTATTATTACTACTTCTACACCATTCCTACTCTTGCTACAACTACTACTACTCTTGCTCTTACTCCAGCTGCTCCTAATCCTATTGTTGTTGTAGCTGCTACTACAACTTCTACTACTGCTGCTACTACTTCTACTGCTACTCCTCCTACTACTGCTACTACTAGGCTTCATACTACTAGTCTTACTACTAGAACCACTACTACTACAACAATTACTTCTGCTACTACTAATACGAATACTAATACTACTCAACTGTTTATGCTACTGCTTCTACTACTAATATTAATACAGTTAGAACTACTTCTACGACTGCTGCTATTGCTACTGCTACCGCTACTACTCCTCCTCCTACTACTACTATTACTATTACAAATTATACTACTACCATTACTACTACTATTACTATGACTACCAACTACTCCTACTCCTAATCCTACTACTGCTACTACTATTACTCCTACTACTACTACTCCTACTACAACAACTATTGCTACTACTACTACTACTACTATAACTACTAATACTAAATTACTATAGCTACTGCCACTGCTATTTCTACAAGTACAACTACTGGTCTGACTACTACTAGTACTACTATAACTACTACTACTACTATCACTACTACAGCTACAACTATTACTCCTACTGCTACTGCCACTACTGCTACTACAACTTTCACTACTACAACAACTGCTACACCTACTATTACTATTACTACTACTGCTGCTAATGTTAGTACAACAACTCCTTGTGCTGCTGCGACTGCTACTACTACTACTCCTCCTATTATAACCACTACTACTACTACTATTACTATCACAACAACTCCTACTGCTGATACTACTACTACTTCGACAACTACTCGTTATACTACTGCTGTTGCTGCTACTACTACTACTACTACTACTACTAATACTACTACTACTACTACAACTATTCCAGCTCCAATTCGTACTACTACTACTTCTACTCCTACCTCAACTACAACTATTGCTATTAGTACTCCAACTCCAATTCCTACTACTACTCCTACTGCCACAGCTGCCCCTACTCCAACAACTACTACCCCAATTACAACTACTGTTACTACTAGTACTGCAACTACTATTACCACCACCACAATTTCAACTACTACTATTCCTACTACCACTCCCACTCTGACTCATACTACTACTACATCTGCTACATGTACTACTAATACTATTACTACTACTACAACGACTGCTACTCCTACTAATACAACAACTACTCATACTCCAACAACTACTACAACTACTACTACTAATCCTAACACTCGTACAACAATAGCTACTACTCTAACCACTACTACTATTCCTTCCACTACAACTACTAACTATCCAACTACTTCTACCACTACTTCTGCTACTCCTATTACTACTACTGCTACTACTGCTACTACTGCTATTACTACTACTATTATGACTACTATTACTCCTCCTATTACTACTACTACTATCGCTGCCACTGCTGCTGCTATTACTGCTATTACGACTACTAGTACTCCTACTCCAACTCCTATTGCAACTACTACTCCTACCACCACTACAACAACTACTACTACTATGACTAGTACTAATGCTACTACTACTCTAACTCCTACTACTACTACTACTAGTTCAACCACTATTGCAATGACTACTACTACTGCTACTACTACAATTGCTCCCACAACTACTACCACTACTATTACTACAACTGCTGGTACTACTACCTCTACTACTACTAATACTACTACTGCTACTACTGCTACTGTTGCTACTTTTCCTACTACTACAACAACAACAATACCTACTACTACTACTCCTACTTATACTACTGTTACTGCTACCACCATTGCTGCTACTACCCCTCCTACTAGTACTACGACTACTACTACAACTACAACTACTAATACGACTACGTCTCCAACTATTACTACAACTACTCTTGCTCTTACTACAACTACTCCTAATTGTGTTGTTGTTGCAGCTGCTACTATAACTTCTACTACTGCTGCTGCTACTTCTACTACTACTCCTCCTTCACCTACTACTACTACTACTACTACCAACCTTAGTATTAGTAGTCATACTACTACTACCACTAGTACTACCACTACTACTACTGCTACTACTAATACAAATACTACTGCTACTCAACTGCTTCTACTACTACTTCTACTGCTAATATTAACACAATTACATCTACTTCTACGACTATTGCTACTCTACTACTACCTCTACTACTCCTACTACTACTACTAATACTATTACTCCTACTACTACTATTACTACTGTTACTATTACAAATAATACTACTACCATTACTACTACTACTACTACTACTACTACTACGACTACTACTACTCCCATTCCTAATCCTACTATTACTACTACTAATACTACTCCAACAACTACTACTCCTACTGGTACTACAACTACTGCAACTACTACTACTCTAACTCGTACTACTACTACTATAACTACTAATACTAAATTACTACTACTGCTCTTTCTGCTATTTCTACAAGTACTACTACAACTACTGCTCCAACTACTAATACTATTACTACTACTACTACTACTACCACTACTATCACTACTACTGCTACAGCTATTACTCCTACTGCTTTGCGACTACTACTACTACAACTACTGCTCCTACTACAAATACTATTACTACTACTACTACTATTACCACTACTATCACTACTACAGCTATAGCTATTACTCCTACTACTATTGCTACTAGTACTTCAACTACTACACCTACTAGTATTGTTATTACTATTACTGCAATTGTTAATACAACAACTCATTCTGCTACTGCTACTGCTACTACTATTACAATCACTACTACTACTACTATTACTATAACAACAACTACTACTACTGCTACTAATCCTACTTCGACTACTACTCCTTCTACTACTGCTACTACTACTACTACTACTAGCACTACTACTACTACTACTACTACTACTAGCACTACTACTACTACTACAACTATTCCCACTCAGACTCCTACTACAACTACTTCTAGTCCTACCACTATTACTACTACTACTAGTACTACTACTCCAACTCCAATTCGGGCTACTACTACTACTACCACTACTACCCCTACTCCAACAAATACTACTCCAATTATGACTATAGTTACTACTACTACTGCAACAACAACAACTACTAGTACTACTAGTACTACTACTACCACCACCACCACAGTTTCAAATACTATTATTCGTGCTACTGCTCCCACTCCAACTCCTACTACTACTACTTCTTGTTCTGCTACTTGTACAACTAATACTATTTCTACTACTACAACTACAGCAACTCCTACTGATACAACTACTCCTACTTCTACAACAACAACTACTACAACTAGTAATCCAAATACTCCAACTACAACTGCTACTACTCCTAGTACCACTACAACAACTACTACTACTATGACTACAACTAATGCTTCTACTACTCCTCTAACTCGTACTTTTACTACTACTTCAACCACTACTACAACTACTACTATAACTGTTACTACTACTACTACTACAACTGCTATTAATATTACTACAACTAAAACAACAACAACAACTACTACTATTACAACTACTAGTCCAACTACTACTACTACTACTACTACTACTACTACTATTACTACTCATGCTACTGCAGCTACTCCCACTGCTGCTATTGCTGCTACTACTAATACAACTTCTTCTACCACTGCTTGGACACCTACTACTACTCCTGCTACTACTACTACTCCTACTCCGACGACTACTACTAATACTCCTACTCCTCTTTCTACTGCTACAATTATTGCTACTACTACTACTTCTATTGCTACTTTTACACCAGCTCCAACTACTACTACTACTACAACCAATACTACTACTATTTATATTGGTACTACTACTACTACTATTCCTCCTATTACTACTACTACTATTACTACTACTGCTACTACTACTACCACCACTACGACTACTACAATTACTACTACCACTATACTATTACTTCTAACTCTACTACTACTACTACTTCTACTACCTTTGCTGCTAATATTATTGTTGCTGCCATTACTACTATTGCTGCTGCTACTACTGTTGCTACTACTACTATTACTACAGCTGCTGCTGCTGCTGCTACTGTTGTTCCTGCTACTATAACTACTATTATTACTACTACAACTACAACTTCCGTTATTACTATTCCAACTACTACTATTACTAATACTAATTTTACTACTAATACTACAACAACTAATGCTACTGCTACTACTACTACTTCTACTACGACTACTACTACTATTCCTACTACTACTACTACTACTACTATTACTACTACTGCTACTACTACTACTACTACTACTACTTCTCCAACTACTTCTACTACTACTGTTGCTATTTCTGCTACTGTTTTTACTACAACTACAACAACTGCTGTTGCTACTACTACTACTACAACTAGTTTGCCTACTACTACTGCTACTACAACTACTACTCCTACCACTACTACTACCACTAGTGCTATTATTACTTCTATTGCTACTACTAGTACTAGTATTGATACTACGATTAACACTACTACTGCTGCTGCTACTATTCCTACTACAACTACTACTACTATAACATCAACAACAACTACTACTACAACTACTACTACTATAACATCAACAACAACTACTACTACAACTACTACTTCTCCTACTATTGCTACTACTCATACTACTACTACTACTATACTACAACTGCTAATACAACTACTTCTCCAACTACAACTACAACTCCTACTCCTAATCCAATTACTATTCCTACTCTTACTACTACAACGAGTGCCACTACTCCAACTAATACTGCCCCTACTACTAATCCTATACTGAGTTCTACTACTATTACTACTTCTGCCACAACTACCCCTACTACTACTACTATGACTACTACTTTTGCTACTACTGCTGCTGCTCTTACTGTTGTTGCTGCTGCTACTACGACTACAACAACTACTACTACTAATACTACTACTACTACTACTACTACAACTCCTCCTGCTACTACTGCTCCTACTCCAACTCTTATTGCTACTATTACTCCTACTACTACTACTTCTCCTACTGCTACTCCTACTCCTACTACTCGTAATACAACTACTACTACAATAACTACTACAATTACTTCTACTACTATTATTACTAATACAATTAATTTTACTACTACTAATACTACTACCACTATTACTTCTAGTCCTAATCCTATGCTTGCTAATTCTACAACTACTCTTACTCCTACTACTGCTACAACTACTACTACTCCTACTTGTGCAACTACATCTACTACTATGTCTACTACTCCAACTACTACTAATATTATACCTATTGCTGCTACTACTACTACTACTACTACTACTACTACTACTACTACTACTACTACTACTACTACTACTACTACTAGTACGATATCTATTACTACTAATACTACTACAGTTACTGCAACCACTACTATTACAACTTCTACTACTACTCCTACTCCTACTCCAGCTCCTGCTACTACTACTAATACTCCTACACCCACTACTGCTACTACTACTCCTACTCTTACTTCTGCTACTGCTACTACTGCAACTACAACTACTACTTCTATGGCTGCTCTTCCTCCGACTCCGACTAGCACTACTACAAATAACAATTGTACTATTACTACTACTACTACTACTGCTGCCACTAATTCTACAATTGCTACTATTGCTATTATTATTACTACTACTACTACAAATACTGCTACTGCTGCTGATGCTACTACAACAACCACTACTAGTACTATTACTGCTACTACAACAGCCACTACTAGTACTACTACTGCTACTTCTTCTACTATTGCAACTTCTACTACTCCCACTCCAACTCCTACTACAACTAATTCTACTACTTCTCCTACTATGACTACTGCTACTACTACTTTACTAGAAAAACTACTACTATTATTACTACTACTACTACAACTAACACTACTACTACTGCTGCTGCTGCTACTACTACTAAAACTACTACAACTACTACTCCTACTACTACAACTACTGTTGCGGTTGCTGCTACTACTACTCGTACTCCTACTATTGCAACTACTACTACATCTGCTACTACAACAACTAGTGCTACAACTCCTACTATTGCTACTACTACTCCAACTCCTACTCCTACGACTACTACTACAACTACTACTCCTACTACTATTCCAACTATAACTACTACTCCTACTCCTACTAGTACTACTACAACAACTATGACTCTACTTGTACAACTGCTACTACTAATTGTCCTACTACTACTGCTACTAATACTACTACTACTACTACTACTATTAATAAAACTACCACTACTACCACTACTACTACAACTGTTGCTGCAGCTACTACTGTTGTTGCTACAGTTGCTGCTATAACCACTACTCCAACTCCTACAACTACTCCTGCTACTACTATTACTACTCCTACTCCTACTACTGCTACTACTAGTCCAACTCCTTCTACTGCTACTCATTTACTACTACTACTACTAACACTACTTCTACGAGTACTTCTACTCCAATTCTTACTACTACTGCTACTACTTCTACTACTACTACGACTGTTGCTACTACTTCAATTACTACTACTACTAGTACTCTACTAATACTACTATTACTACTGCTACTACTACTACTACTACTACCACTACTACTACTGCTATTACTAGTATTATTGCTGCTAGTACAACTACTGCAATTACTATTACCACTCATACTATTACCTGTACTTCTACTGCTGCTGCTACTAATACTACTACTAGGACTGCCAATGCCATAATAACTACTTCTACAATAACTACTACTTCTACTGCTGCTACTGCTATTGTTCCTATTGCTTTTGTTGCTATTGCTACTACTATTGCGACTACTACTGCAACTACTGCTGCTGTGACTATTGCTATAACTGATGTTGTTGCTACTGTTATTGTGACTATTGCTGCTACTACTACTAGTTCTACTACTAATGTTGCTGCTACTGCTACAACAACTATTTCTACTACTACTACTACTACAACTACAACACAACAACAACAAGGTACTTTACTACTAATACAACTATTACTATTAAGTCTACAACAACAACTACTACTAACAACTACTACTGACTACTACTACATACTACAACTACAAACTACTACTGTAACTACTTCCTCTACTACGACAACACAACAACAACAACTACTCTACTACCTGTACGACTACTATTGTTTGCTGCTGCT
>RXID01021566.1:22603-34946 GCA_005019695.1 Trichopus zeylanicus subsp. travancoricus
ACAACGACTACTACTACTACTACTACTACGACTACTTCTACTACTATGATTAGTACTACGACTACTACTACTACCACCGCCACCACCATCACCGCTACTACTACTACAACTACTACTACTACAACAACAACAACAACATCAACAACAACAACAACACCACCACCACCACCACCACCACCACCAACAACAACAACAACTACTACTACTACTTTTGCTACTACTACTACTATAATACTACAATTACTATAGCTACTGCAACCTCTACTATTTCCCTCCTATTACTACTATTACTGCTACTGCCGCTACTACTACAACTACTACTCCTACTACTACTACTACTACTACTACTACTACTACTACTACTACAACTACTACAACTACTACTGCAAGTACTCCTACTACTATTACTGTTACAACTACTACTACCACTACAACTACTACTGCTACCACTACTACTACTCTAACTAATGCTACGACTGCTACTGCAACTACTACTACTCCAATTACTACTACTACAACTACTACTCTAATAACTGCCACTACGACTACTATTACTACCACAATAACAACTACTACTACTTCTAGTGCTAGTACAGCTGCTACTACTACTCCTTTTATAACTGTTACTACTATTGTTCCTGCTACTATTATAACTACTTATACTCCGACTACCACTACTACTGCTACAACTACTACTCCTACTCCAACCCCCAATACTACTATAACTCCTACTGCACTACTACCCCTATTCGAACAACCACTATGCCAGTTAGTACTACTACTGCCGCTATTGCTGCTACTAGTACTACTACTCCGACTACTACTACTACCACCACTACTTCAGCTACTACTAATCCTACTACTAGTCCCACTCCTAATCCTAACAGTACTAATGCTACTACTTCTCCTACTAGTACTACTACTACTATTAATATTACTACAACTACAACTACAACTACTACTCCTACTACGACTGCTACTCCTACTACTAATACTACTACTACTAATTCTAATACTCCTACTACAACTGCTACTACTACTAGTTTTGCTACTACAACTCTTCTGACAACTACTACTACTACTACTCCAAACTCTCCTTCTAGTACGACTACTACTACAACTACGACTGCTATTACTACTAGTACTACTACTACCTCGAGCACTATTACTACAATAACTACTACTACTACTACTACTACTACTGCGGCTGCTAATTCTACTACTACTCCCACTCCAACTCTTGCAGCTATTACTACTCCTACTACAACTACTACAACAACAACTACTGCTATGCCTACTACTACTACAAATGCACCTAATATTACTACTACGACGGCTACCACCACAACTTCGACTACTACTACTAATACTACAACTGTTGCTGCTATTGTTGCCTCTGTAGCTATTGCGTCTACTACTATAACTACTTCTACCTCTACTACTACTCCTACTACTACTCTCAGTACAGCTACTATTACTCCTACTCCTGCAAGAACTACTACTACTCCTACTCCTGCAAGAACTACTACTACTCCTACTATTGCTACAACTACCACTACTACTACTACTACTTATATAACTATTTCTACTCAAACTCCTACTACTACTTCTACTACTACCAATACTACTACTACTTCTGCCTCTATTACTACTACTACTCCTCCTATTACTACAACTACTTCTACTACTACGTCTACTACTACCAATACCACTACTACTTCTGCTTCTATTACTACTACTACCCTTCCTATTACTACTACTACTACTTCAACTACTAACTCTCCTATTACTACTACTACTACTTCAACAACAACAACTACTGCTGCTGCTGCTATTGCTACTACTACTACTACTACAATTACTACTACCACTCATACTATTATTTCTAGTGCTACTACTACTACTGCTACTACTGTTGCTACTGTTGCTGTGACTGCTACTGCTACTGCTACTTTTACTACAACTACTGCTGCTACTAATATGACTACTACCCCTACTCCAACTCCTACTCCTACTACTATTCCTACTACAACTTCTCCTAATACTAATGCTACACAACTAATACTCCTGCTGCTGCAACTACAACTTCTATTGCAACTACTTTTACAGCAACTTCTCCTATAATAGTAACTAATACTACCACTAATACTACTACTACTACAACTACAACAAGTACTACTTCTACCACTACTACTTCGGATACAACTACTACTATGACTGCTACCACTACTACTACTACTACAACAACAGCAACTACTGCAAATACTACTTCTACTACTACTGCTGCTGCTATAATAACTACTATTCCTACTGCAACTTCTGCAAATAGTACTACTACTACTGCTACTCTACTACTACTGTTATTATTTTTGTTGTTGTTGTTGTTGCTGCTACTACTACTAGTACTCCAAATACTCCTAGCATAACTACTACTACAACTAATACCACTATTACCACTACCACAATTACTACTACCACTACTACCCCTAATTCTACTAGTGCTTCTAATACTACTAGTACTACTGCTGCTGCTGCTTCTACTATTACTACTTTTACTACTTCCACCACCACTAGTACTACTACTACTGCTACTACCACAACTATAACTACTGCTACACTATTATTGCTACCCCTACAACCACCACCACTACAACTACTACCTCTACTACTACTACCAAAACTACTCCTTTTACTACTGTTACAACTACAACTCCTTTTACTACACCTACTACCATAACTACTACTATGGCTACCACTACTACTACTACTATGGCTACTACCGCAACTACTGATGCTGCTACTACCACTACTACTACTTCTCTTCTACTGCTAATCCTACTCCTACTACTACTAATAAGATGCTGCCGTAGCTGCTGCTTCTGTTGCTACTACTACTACTACTACTACTACTACTACTACTACTACTACTACTACTACTACTACTACTACTACTACTACTACTACTATTGCGACTACTCTATTTCTCCTACTACTACTGCTACTACAACTATTACTCATACTACTACTACTATACTTCTCATACAACTACTATTACTACTGCTACTACTACTACTACTACTAATACTGTGACTACTCCTCCTTCCACTACTACTACTACTAAAACCACTGCTTCTACTCCTACTACGACAACTAGTATGACTATTACTTCTATACTACTACTACTACTACTACTACAAATACTCCTATTCCTGCTTAGACTACTACTACATCTCCGACTACTGCTAGTACTACAACTACTGCTACTATTACTACTACTACTATTACTACAATTACTACTACTACTACTACTGCTGCTGCTGCTCCTACTACTACTACTACAACAACTACTACTACTATTCCTCTTCTTCCTACTACTACTGCTAATACTCCTATTCCTACCTAGACTACTACTACTTCTCCATCTCCTACTGCTACTACTACAACAACAACAATAACAACTTCTACTACTACTATGACTGCTACTACTGCTACTGCAGCTACTCCTACTGCTGCAGCTACTACTTCTGCTGTTGTTGCTACAGCTGCTGCCACAACTACGGCAACTATTGTTACTGTTGCTATTACTGTTGCTGCAACTGCTACTTCTGCTGCTAGTCCTACTACTGCTACCACCACCCCGACTACTACTACTACTACTGCTGCTGCTGTTGCTGCTACTACTACTACTGCGACTACTCCTTTTATCCTTCTCATGCTATTACTACTACTACCACTACTACTACTAGTACTACTACTACTACTACTACTAGTATTACTACTGCTGCTGCTGCTACTACTACTACTACTTCTGTTACTACTACCACTCCTACTACTACTACTACTACTAAAACCACTATTTCCACTCCGACTATGACAACTACTATGACTAATACTCTTATTCTTACTTAGACTACTACTACTTCTCTGACTACTACTGATACTACCACTACTGCTGCTGCTATTACTACTACTACCACTACAACAACTACTATTACTTATACTACTACTCCTACTACTCCTACTACTACTTTTGTTGTTGTTGTTGCTGCTGCCACTGCTAGTATTAGTAGTACTATTGCTGTTGCTACTGCTGCTTTTGCAGTAGTTGCTGCTGCTACTACTATTGCTACTTCTACGACTACTTCTGTTGCTACTACTTCTATTTCTCTGACACCTACTACCGCTACAACCGTTGCTATTGCTACTACTGCTCGTATGCCTTTTCCTACTACTACTACTACTACTACTACTACTACTCCAACTACTACCACTACTACTACTACGACTCCTACTACTACTCCTACTCGAACTCCAACTCCTACAACTACTATGACAACTATAACAATTACTACTACTACAACTACTACTACTCTGACTAGTAATGCAAGTACTTCTACTTCTTCTGCTACTACTACTACTGCTACTACTACTATTACTTCTTTTATAAGTATAACTACTACTAATATATCTCATACTATGATAACTACTTCTATTACAACTACTAGTACTACTACTACCACTACTACTGCTACTACTACAACTTGTAGTCCTACTCGTGATCCTGCTACTACTATTACTGCTACTTATTCTTCTACTACGACTACTACTACCACTACTACTACGTCTGCTATTGCAGCTACTAGTACTACTACTATTGCTACTGCTATCGCTCATGCTTGCTGCTATTGCTACTACTACTGCTACTACAACAACAACAACTACCACTACTTCAGCCCCTACTACTTCTATTACTCTGACGCCTACTTTGGCTCTACTACTCCTGCTTCTGCTCCTACTCCTACTACTGCTACTTCTGCTATAATTACTACTACTACTACACCAACTCCTATAGCTACTACTACTACTACTTTTACTCCTACCATTATTACTACTACTACTTTTACTACTACTTTTACTCGTACCATTATTACTACTACACCAACTCCTATAGCTACTACTATTATTACTATAGTAATGGTAGTAGTATTTGTAGTATTCAGAGTAGTAGTAGTAGTAGGACTAGTAGTTATAGTAGTGGTAGTATGAGTGCGAGTAGTAGTAGCAATGTCGGTAGTTGTAGTTTTGGTAGTAGGAGTAATAGTTGCAGTAGTTATTGTAGTAGTTGTATTAGTTGTAGCAGTAGCAGTAGTAGCAATAGCAGTCATTGTAGTAGGAGTAGCAGCAGTGACCGTAGCATTAGTAGAAGTAACAACAGTAGTAGTAGTAGTAGTAGTAGTAGTAGTAGTAGTAGTAGTAGTAGTAGTATTAGCTGCAGTATTAGGAGTAGTGGTAGCGGAAGGAGTACTAGTAGCAGTAGTTGTAGTTGGAGTGAGAGTAGTAGTAGTGGTGGCAGAAGTAGTAGTAGTCATAGTAGTAGAGGTTGTTGTAGTAGTCGTAGTTGCAGTAATAGTAGTAATGGCAGTAAGAGTAGCAATTGTGGCAACAACATTTGGAGTTGTAATAGTAGTAGTAGTAGTAGCTATAGAAGTGGTTGTAGTACTAGTAGCAAGTAGTAGTTGTAGTCATAATAGTAGCTGTAGTAGTAGTTATAGTAGTAGGATGAGTAGTAGAAGTTGTAGCAATATTAGTAGTTGTAGTAGTAGTAGTAGTAGAAGTAGTAGTAGTAGTAGTAGCAGCAGTAGCGGTAGTAGTAATAGTAGTAGTACTAGTTGAATTACGAGTTGGAGTAGTAGTAGTAGTAATAGCAACAACAGCAGTCGTAGAAGTGGTAACCGTAGCAATAGTATTAGGAGTAGTAGCAGCCATAGTAGTAGTGGTAGTTGTTGTTGTTGTTGTCGTGGTAGGCATAGTAGATGTAATAGGAGTAGTAGTAGTAGAAGTTATAGTAGGTGTTGTGCCAGTAGCAGTAGTAGTAGTGGTAGCAGTTGTAGTTGTGGTTGTTGTAGAGGTAGTAGTAGTAGTAATAGTAGTAGCAGCAATAATAGTTATAGTAGAAGTTGTAGTAGTAGAAGTAGTAGTCGTACTATTTAGTGGTGGTGGTGGTGGTAGTAGTAGTAGTACTTGTAGCAGTAGTAGTAATAATTATTGTAGTAGCAGTGCTAGGAGTAGTACTAGTTGTAGCAATAGTAGTAGCTATTATAGTCGTAGGAGGAGTTGTTGTCATAGTAGTAGTAGGAGGAGGAGGAGTAAAGCAGTTATAGTAGTAGTAGTAGTAGTAGCAGTAGCAACAGCAGTTGTTGTAGTAGAAGTACTAGTAGCAGTGGAAGTAGTATTAGTAGTAGAAAGCGTGGTAGTAGTAGCAGTAGTAATCATTATAGTAGCAATAGAAGTAGCAATTGTAGTAGTAGTGGTTAGAGTAGTAGTAGTGGTTCTTAGAGTTACAGAAGTAGTGGCGGTAGTGCTAGTATTAGTAATAGTAGTAGTAGAAAAAGTATTAGTAGTACTAGTAGTTGTAGTAGAAGTAGTATTAGTAGTAGAAGGGTGGTAGCAATAATAGCAGTTATTATAGTAGTAGTTGTAGTAGTAGTAGTAGTAGAAATTGTAGTACTAGTAGCAGTCGTAGTATTAGTAGCAGTCGTAGTATTAGTCACAACAATAGCAACAGTAGTAGTCGGGGCAATAGTAGCTTCAATTGCAGAAGTAGCACTTGTAGAAGTAGTTGTGGTAATAGTAGTAGAAGTAGTAGTAGTAGCAGTAGCCATTCTAGCAGTAGTAGTAGCAATTGTAGCGAAAGTAGTAGTTGTAGCAGAAACAACAGCAACAGCAGTAGTAGTGGTAGTAGTAGTTGTAGCTATAGTGGCAATAGTTAGTAGTAGTAGTAGCAGCAGAAGTAACAGTAGTAGTTGTACTAGAAGTAGTTGTAGCAGTAGTAGTAGTTGCTGTACTAGTAGTTGTACCAGTAGTAGTATTAGGGGCAATAGTAGTAGTAAGAGTAGTGGTAGCTATGGCAACAGTAGTAGTAGTGGTAGTTATAGTACTATTAGTATTAGTATTAGTAGTAGTAATAGCAGTAGTAGTGGTGGTAATAGCAGCATAGGTAGTAGTAACAGTAGTTGAAGTAGTAGTAGTAGCAATAGAATCAGTAGTAGTGGCAGCATTAGTATTAGAAGTAGTTGTAGCAGTAGCAGTAGTAGCGGTAGCAGCACTAGTGGTAATAGTTGTGGCAATAGTTATTATGTAGTCTTAGTAGCAGAAGCAATAGTAGTTGTAGTAGAAGTAGTAGTTGTAGTAGTAGGATTAGGAGTTGTAGTAGTAGTATGGGTTGTAGTAATAGTAGTTGCAGTAGTTATTATTTAAGCAGCAGTAGGAATAGTAGTTGTAGTTGTAGTAGTGGTAATAGTAATAGAAGTGGTAGTAGGAGGAGAAGTAGGACTAGTTGTAGTACCAGCAGTAGGAGTAGTTCTCGGAGTAGTAGAAATAGTAGTAGTAGTTGTAGTTGTAGGAGTAGTAGTAGCAGTAGTTGCAGTCATTATAGTAGTACTAGTGGTAGTCATAGTATAGTAGTAGTAGTTGTTGTTGTTGTCGTAGCAACAGCAGTTGTAGTAGCAGTAGGAGCAGTAGTAGCAATTGTAGTTGTAGTTTCAATAGCAGCTGTAGTAGTAGTAGCAATAGTTGTAGAAGTAGTAGTAGTTGTATTAGCAGTAGTAGTTGTACTACAAGTGGCAGCAATAGCAATAGTAGTAGCAATAGTCATAGTACTGACCGTAGTATTAGTATTAGTGGTAGTAATAGTAACAGTAGTAGTAGTAGTTATAGTAGTAGCAGTAGGAGTAGCAGCAATAGCAGTTGTGGTAGTAGTTGTTGTTGTAGTAGTAAGAGTAGTCGTAGTAGTAGTTGTTGTAAAAAAAGTAGAAGGACTATTTGTAGGTGTAGCAGTAGTAGAAGTAGTAGCTATAGCAGTAGCAGTAGTTGCAATAGTAGCTATAGTAGGGGTAGTAGTAGAAGTTGTAGTGTAGTAGAAGTAGTATTAGTCATAGTATTAGCAGCAGCAATAGTAGCAGTAGTTGCAGTGGTAGTAGTAGTAGTTGCAGTTGTAGTAGCAGCAACAGTAGTAGTAGCAGTAGTTGTGCAGTAGTGTAGCAGTAACAATAATGGCAGTAGCAGTTGTAGGAGCAGTAGCAGTAATTGTAGTTGTAGTAGTAGTAGCAGTAGCAGTACTTGTAGTAGCAGTAGCAGTCGTAGTGGTAGTAGCAGTAGCAGCAATATTAGTGGTAGCCGTAGTAGCAATAGTAATAGTAATAGTAGTAGGAGCTGTAGTAGCATAAAGAAGAGTGATAGTATCAGTAGGAGGAGGAGGAGTAGTAGTAGGGGTGATAGTAGCAGCAGTAGTGGTAGTAGAAGAAGTAGTAGCAAAAGTAGCAATAGTAATAGTAGTTGCAGTAATAGTACTAACAATTGCAGTAGTATTAGTAGGAGTAGTTGTAGGAGTGGTCACAGTAGTAGTAGTAGTAGTTGTAGTAGCAGCAATAGCAACAACAGCTGTAGTAGTAGTAGTTGTTGTTGTTGTTGTTGGAGTAGTATTAGGAGTAGTAGCTGTAGTAGTAGTAGTGGTAGTAGTAGTAGTAGTAGCAGGAGCAGTAGTAGTAGTAGTCTTGGGAGGCGGAGAAGTTGGAGTACTAGTAGAATTAGTAGTATGAGTTGTTGTATGAATACTCTTAGTAGTGGTAGTAGTACTACTCGTAGTAGTTGTAGTATAGTTGTAGCAGTAGTAGTAGCAGTAGCAGTTGTAGTATAGTTGTAGCAGTAGTAGTAGCAGTAGTAGTTGTAGTTGTAGTAGTTGTAGTAGTCGTAGTAGTAGTGGTAGCAGTAGTAGTAGTTTTAGTATTAGTAGTAGTAAGAGTAGTAGTAGTAAGAGTAGCAAAAGTAGTAGCAGTAGTAATAGTTGTTGTTGTAGTTGTATGAGTAGTCATAGTAGTTGTTGTTGTATGAGAAGTAGTAACACTACTACTAGTAGTAGTAGTAGTAGTAGCTCTAGCAGTAATAGTAATAGTAGTAGTAGTAGTAGTAGTAGTAGTAGTAGTAGCAGTAAAGTGTTGTCGTAATAGTATCAGTAGTATTGCTTGCGATAGTAGTAGCAGTAGGCGCAATAGTAAAAGTGGTTGTAACAATAGCTATAGTAGCAGTAGCTGTAATAGTTGCAGTAGTAGTAGCAGTACTAGGGGTAATAGTTTTGGCATTAGTTGTTGTAGCAGTTGTAGTAGTTGAAGCAATAGTAGTAGTAGTAGTTGTTGCAGTGGAAGTAAGAGGAGTAGTAGTAATTATAGTAGTTCTAGTAGTAGTAGTAGAAGTAGTAGTAGTTGGAGCAGTAGTAGTTGTTGTCATAGTAGGAGTAGGAGTAGTAGTAGCAGCAGCAGTAGTAGTAGTTATTTTAGTAGAAGTAGAAGCAAAAGTAGTAGTAGTAGTAGCAGCAACAACAATAGTAGTACTAGTAGTAGTTGTTGTAATAGAAGTCATCGTAGTAGCAGTAGTAGTGGTAGTAGAAGTCATAGTAGTATTAGTGGTAGTAGTAGAAATAGTAGCAACAACAGTAGTAATAATAGTAGTAGTAGCAGTACTAGTGCTAGTAGTAGTAGTAGCAATAGTAGTCATAGCAATAGTAGTAGCGGTAGTGGAGGTAGTAGCAATAATAGTAGCATTAGTAGCAGTAGGAGCAGTAGTAGCGGTAGTAGTAATAATAGTAGCAACAGCAATAGTTGCTGTGGTAAGTGTCGTAGTAGCTGTAGTAGCAGGAGCGACAGAAGCAATAGTAGTAGTAGTTGTAGTAGCGTTAGGAGTAGTAGTAGTAGTAGTTGCAGGAGAAGCAGGATAAGTAGTAGTAGTAGTAGTATAAGTAGCAATAGCAGTAGCAGTAGTAGTAGTAGTAGTATTAGTGTTAGCGACAGAAGCAGCATCAATAGTAGGGTAGGGGTTGGAGTTGGAGTGTTACTAGGAGTAGTACTAGTTGAAGTAGTGGTAGTAGAAGCAGTAGCCGGAGTAGTTATAGTAGTAGTAGTGGTAGTTGTAGTAGTTCGAGAAGTAGTAGTTTGAGTTGTAGTAGTAGTAGCAGCAGGAGTTGGAGTACGAATAGTAGTAGCAACAATAGTAGTAGTAGTAGGAGTAGTAGTAGTTGTAGTAGGAGTAGTTGTAGTTGTAGTAGTATTCGTAACAGTAGTAGTACTTTCCATCATAAAAGGAGTAGTAGTATAAGCAGTTGTACTAGTAGTAGTAGAAATAGTAGTTGCAATATTAGTAGTAGTAGTAGTCGTAGTAGTGGTAGTAATAGGTGTAGTTGGAGTAGTAGCTGTAGCAGTAGCAGTAGTAGTATAGTAGTGGTAGTAGTTGTTGTAGTCGTAGTAGTAGTAATAGTTGTAAGTAGGCTTAGCAATAATTGTTATTAGTAGTAGTGGTAGTAGTAGGAATAGTTAGTAGTTGTTGCAGTTAAATTTTAGGAGCAGCAGCGCAGTTGTAGCAGTAGTAGGAATATTAGAATAAGGGAGTAGTCGTAGTACCTAGTAGTCTTAGTATTAGTTGAAGTAGTAGTAGTAGTACTAGTGGCGGGAGTAGTAGTTGTTAGGAGTTGGATTAGGAGTCGTAGTAGTAAATAGTACTGGTAGGTGTAAGTAGTAATAGTTATAGTAGTCGACAAATCGTAGTAGTAAGTTCGTAGTAGTGGGCAACACAACAATCGTAGTAGTAGTAGCAGTTAAAGTAATGTTGTAGTCGTGTGGTTAGTCGTTGGAAAGTAGTATAGTAGTAGTCATAGGAGTAGTAGGTCTAGTTGTAGTAGTAGCAGTAGCAGTACTAGTAGTAGTTGTAATAGCAATAGCAGTAGTAGTGGTTGTAGTAGTACCAGTAGTAGTATTAGTAGTAGCTATAGTGGAATTAGCAGTAGTAGTTGTAGTAGGAGTAGTAGTAGGAGTAGGAGTTGGAATAGCATTTGTAGTAATAGTGGCTATAGTAGTAGTTGTCGTAGTAGTAGTTGTCGTAGTACTACTGCTTGTAGTAGTAATAGTAGTAGAAGTAGTAGCAGAGTAGTAGTGGCCACAGAATGAGTACTACAAGGAATAGTAGTAGGTGTAGTAGTAATTTTAGTAGCAACAGCGGTAGCTGTAGCTATAGTTGGAGTAGTAGTAATAGTCGCATTAATTGTAGTACTAGTAGTAATAGTAGTGGCAGCAATAGCTAGTGTAGTAGTAACAGCAGTATTAGTAATAGAAGTGGTAGTGGTGTAGTAGTAGTAGCACTAGTAGTAGTAGTAGTATTAGTGGTAGTAGTAGTTGTAGGAATATTGTAGTAGTAGTTGTGACAGCAGCACTAATAGTAGTTGCCATAGTAGTAGGTGTAGTAGTAGTAGTAGTAATAGTAGTAGTAGTAGAAGCAGTAATAGTAGCAGTAGGAGTGGTAGTAATAGTAGTAGTAGTAGTAGTAGTTGTAGTAGTAGTATTAATAGTAGTATTTGTAATAGTTGTGGTAATAGTACTAGTAGTCGTAGTAGCAACAGTAGTAATTGTAGTATTAGTAGTAGTTTTAGTAGTAGTAGTTGGACTAGTCGTAATAATAGTTGTAATAGTCGTCATAGTCATAGAAATAGCATTGGAAGTTATAGTAACAACAACAGCAGCAGCAGCAGCAAAAGTAATAGTTGTAGTAGTAGTAGTCGTAGTAGTAATAGTAGTAGTAGTAGTAATAGTCGTGGTTGTAGTAGCAGGATTAGTAATAGAAGTAGTAGTAAGAGTAGTAGTAGTAGTTGTTGTAGTTGGAGTAGTAGTAGTAGCAGTTGCAGCATAAGTAGTAATAGTAATAGTTGCTACAGTAGTTATTGTAGTAGTAGTAGCCGTAGTAGCAGTAGTAGTACTAATAGTTGTACAACTCGTAGTAGCAGTAGCCGTAATAGTAGTAGTAGTAGGAGAAGTAGCAGCAATAGTAGCTCTAGCCTTAGTAATAGTTGTTGTAATAGGCATAGTAGTAGTAGTAGCCAAAGTGGTAGCCGTAGTAGTAGCAGCAGTAGTAATAGTAGTAGTATTTGTAGTGGTAGTAATAGTAGGAATAGTAGCGGTACTAGCTGGAATAATAGCAGCAACAGTAGTAGTTGTAGTAGGAGAAGTAGTAGTGGCAGAAGAAGTAGTAGTCGGAGAAGTAGTAGTAGTAGCAATAGCTATAGTAGTAGTAGCAGTAGCAATAATAGTAGTAGTAGTAGTAATAGTAGTTGTAAAAATTGTAGCTGTAGTAGTGGTTGTAGTAGTAGTAGTTGCTGTAGCAGTAGTAGAAGTAGTAGTAGTAGTGGCTGTAGCAATAGTAAGTGGTAGTTGTTGTTGTTGTAGGAGTAGTAGTAGTAGTTGCAGTAGTATTTGTAGTAGTAGTACTAGTATTTGTAGTTTTATTAATAGTAGAATTTGAAGTAGGG